>JBBMOC010000026.1:0-11973 GCA_037975185.1 Centropyge bicolor
GCGGTGGCAGACAGCTTCCCTGAAGTGCTGTCGGAGTTCAGTGACTTTCCCACTCATGACAAAGAGTACAATGACAACCTGACTTTTTACTTGGTGTTGGCTTTGGCTGTGGTTTCCTTCCTGTTCATCACGTGTCTGGTTGTCATTATCTCAGTCAAAATCTACAGGTGGAGACGCGAGCGCCTGTTTTACAAATCCAATGGGAATCTTCCTGTTATTCCTTATTACCCGCCCCTTTACGCTGACGTGGGAGGCACCGGTACGCTGAAGCAGTTCAGTTATGAGGTGTACGGAACTACTGACTCCCGGAAGAGTGATGTAAAGTGCTCACGACCCTTCAGTCAGAGCACTCTGAGTGTTGACCACAGTGCCACCAGGACAGTGCCAAGACATAAAGCAGAGTCAGAGAATATGCTCACAGAGGTGAGATCAGCCTCTTCCTTGCTTCTTTAAAACCCTTTGTTCCCATATGTGCTCTTTGTTTTTGTTTTTTCACTCATTATTTGGACAGCTCTGGTTTTCTACTTACAATAACTACTCACTGAAAGGTCTCCTCAGTTTCAGACTTTCTTAAAGTTGTCAACATTTAACAGTTATTTCTGGGTATAAATAAACGTTTCAGGGTGACTGGTGAAGCAAGTGTCAACATTGGACTTTTTATTGTCCCCCATTCATGCCCTTTGCCTTTCTATTGGCTCAAAAACTAAGTTTGTTATTTAAGATACTCATAAAAACTAGGACTATCACTAAAGCACTCTGGTTGGCTCATTTTTGCATTTTGTCAGTATTAAAAATAGATGTGAATAAATTTTCCATATCCTTACTACACATACTCAAACACTGTTTTTGACTTTAACATGCTTTGCACAGAGGCCATACCTGTATCTACTTTTGTAGTTTTATGGGTTTTTTTGTGAAATACATTGTGTCAAATACTATTTTTTTCTTTTTAACACTACATCTTGCTTGATGTGTGTCATATTTTTGCTGCTTAATACCAGTCTTTGAAATCCATATTGATGAATTTATCATATAGTGCTGACAACTATATACATCATCTTGCACTGAAACCTGCTGTTATGTGCAGACATCCAAGTAGAATTATGTGTAGTTCATATTTCGCAATCAATTTCCATTTTGACTGAATGACTTACAACATCCTGTTTGTGTGAAGCTACAATGAAGAAAAACATTCTCCACCTCATCCCTGCTGAAGCATTGCTACAGATTGCTCCTACATACAAGCACACAGCCATGCAATGCACTACTTTTTCAGTGACCTAGTTCCCTTCATAACACAGAGCAGCCAATGGCATAGGGCTACACACAGGGAGAAAATGAGCAGGACTGGATGCAGGCAAACTAGTGCATATGTGAGGGAGTTGATGCAAACAAATGAAAAATGCAAGAGTGACATAATGATATTGATGAAGAGGTTTCAAATGTGTGAGAGGAGAAGAGGGAACAGTCACTGCTGGTGCTGGGCAGATTCAGAGCGAGGGAGACGAGCAGTGTGATGGAGAGGAAGAGAGAGGCAGCGGGGGAGGGGAAGAGGCACGTGGTAAACCGGCACAGTCTCCACCATCCGTGTGCAGCATTCGTGTTAGTGATGCACGGCAGCCATTTTGATGTGCAGCCCTCTTTGTCTGCTGAGATAGGGGGCTCAGGGAAGTCTTATGTGTGAAACAGTTGTGTCAGGTCAAGGATGCAGACAGTGTGAGATGCTTATTGACAAAATCTAAAGGAATTGTGAGGAAGTAATGAGAGAGAGAACAAGAGAGACAGAGGGACAGAGAGAGAGAGAGATCTGCATTGCTTATATAACAACTGACAAGGGGGTGTCATAAAAAAATGTAAGAGAGACTGAATGTGGTTGAAAAAAAATAGGGACAAAGTGACTGACCTAGAATGTGTTGTATAACAAAGTCTGCGAAATAATGGCTTTAATCAGCATCATAGAAGACATAACAGACTAGATTCACCACCTCCTCCACCACTGAGGGTTTACATTCTATGAAAGTGAGAATGGTCAAGTGAGCACAAATATCCCTGTTTTTATAATGATGCCTGTGGTGTGGAAAATAAAGGAATGTGTTTTTAATATTGCTTATCTTTGAAAGTTTGTAGAAATGTATCAGACAAAAGGGCACATAAAGTTTAAGCTTGATGCATGAGTGATGACAAAATGCTCGTATGATGTGGTTGAGGGTCTGTCTCTAGTTACATTTGCACGTCAGAAGAAGCATTAGATCAACTCAAGAGCCTGCTCTGTTCTCTCTGGGCGGTGTGTGTGTGTGTGTTTTAGTAGTAAAATCTGCATGGTGTTCAGACTGTGTGCATGTGAAAATAGAGACTACAAGGCAGAAACCTAGGTTAACTGTGTTAACCCCCATATCCGCTGGAAGCAGTCTGTCATCATTATCACCCCACATCTGTGTCTGCTTTACCTGTTTCAACTGTCTTTAAACCATGATGAGGTTTGTAAGTGGTGCAGGGTTTTACTGAGTACCATAAATTCTTTTGGCTGATGTCGCCATAGGGGTCAAAGCTCACAGAAATTTATTTGCAAGCAGCTAAATGGTTCCGCCTGTTTTATAACCTGTACCCCTTCAGCACGTTGTTGTTTTATCTTTCTCTTGTTTAAGAAACCTACCTGGGAGCAGTAATCATTCATGTTGGATCATACACAGAGCCCCAATCTTTAGTTTGCTAAACTTGTTAATCACGTGCAGAAGCTCCTGGTTCCCACAGGCCCAAGCTCTTGTTTAAGTGTTCCGCCTTTGCAGCCAAGCTGTCTGGTGAGCAGCTGTGTGTCCATGTGTATGCCGATGGGGCTCGTTCACACACTGTGCACCGTGTGTGTTCAGGGATGTGGTTAACGTTTGTACTATAGCCCTTCATTGTATTTTTGTTTACACAATATCCCAGATATCAGGGACCTTTGGATGAGACTTAATTTCCACATTCCCAGACATACTACACTTAAATACACTGAGCATCATATCAAAAGAAAAAGAAAATGTGTACATAACCTCAATGCATAATACCGATCCGCCACCTGATGACTTTTGCTGCCTGTCCCTCTGGGGCTGAATGTACAGGATGGGGCCAAGCAGCTCGACTTGAACTGAAGCTTCTAGCTCCTCTTCAACAGGCATTCATACTGTACTTTCTTGGTGGAAGGGGGGCCTGTATAAGGAACACTTTCTCTTAGAGGAACACTAAAATAACCCCGTGCAGACAGTATTAGTAAAGTATACAGTTTGCATGTAACAGTTGTTGATTAATTGCTTGATCAGACATGTTTAGAATCCAAATGTATTAAATCATTGTGGTGGAAATTTCAGTTTTATTGTGTTGCTAAGGTGCATTTGATTGATGGCAGGAGAGAAAGTGATTTATGCACAGTTTTCATAGAGAATCTGAAGAGAATATAAGCAAGTGCTTGCACAGTGTAATTATCTGTACCTTTCTTTACATAGGTCGTGTAAAGCAGACATGTTTGCTTCAGTACATACATGTACATACAACAAGATGTTGTCTTTGAATGTGTGTTAGTGTCTCAGAGGTGGAAGTGTGGAGTTTCTGCCCTGGCTGATTCTTTGGAAAGGATTACACCGAGGATTACCTAGAATACTGTAATATGGGGCAATGGCAAACTTGTGTCAAGCTCACAAAGACCCAGAAAAACATCCATGTTGGCTTTAAGAAAATATATTCTCGGAGGTCAAATTCCTCAAATTTTGACATCAGTACAGGGGATGACTGAATGTGTGTGTGTAAGATTCTCTAACACAAGCTCTAATCAAACCATGTCAAGTTGCAACACAGAGGACAGAGACCTGCATTAAAGGAGATACAGTACATCATAATTATGTTATTGTAGTTATATTTTATATTCCCCATTTTATTATTATTCACTTTGTTATATATATTGCATTCCTATTGAGGAATTAAAATAATTCTTTTTTAAAAAATGTTAATTGCCATTTCCCTAATCACTGCAGTTAACATTGGGTCAGGTTGTAGCTAAAAGTGGATGGCCACTGTTCAGCAGCCAGCAGTCTTCCTTTTTTCCTCCTGATCTCATTTTCTGCATCCCTCCTCCCCTCCCCCTCTCCAGCTGCACCACTCTGCTGCAGAGAAAGAGATGGAGAGAAAGGGAGAGGGAGACTGCTCAGTGTAGGACATTTTGTTCAGTCTATAAAAAGTATTACCACTACACAGTGTCATTTTATCACTGTGTAGGTCGCCATGTTCATGATAAGAAGAAATCTGTCCTTTGTAGCCATTAATCAAGAGATTCTTTATCACCCAGCAGCCCATAAACATGTGCTTTGTTTGAACAACCCACCATCAATGTACAACTGTGTGTCTGTCTGAGCATCATCTCTCTCCTTCTCCTCTGTCTCCCCATTTATCCTCCCTGTTGTTTTTGTAGCTCCTTTTTTATCACCATTGCCAGCTCACAGGAAACAGGGTGGGATGAGAGCGAGGCAGGTGGGATGTGTTACCATAGCAACAAGCTGACTCACTGGCAGGACTGTACCATTTTCCATTGAGCCACAGGGGATCAACATCAGATGCAGGCTCTGAACTGCCATGGCTCTGTGTGCTTTGTTGGTAATGGGAGGACAGTAGACACCCCTGTTTTGGCCACATAAGTGTAGCATCCTCAAATCTAGGGTGGCTGATGATGGAGAAAGGGGAGGGGGAGAGAGCGATCATGGCTGCTTTTGATATTTGCTTTAGTCAATGCTGTCATGTTTTGTTTTGCATTCCCCTATTTCAGGAAGCCTGTGTCCATATTGACTAATATATATAGACTTAGACCCAGATTTTTTTTAAAATATAAAATGCATTGTTCTTATTATATGAAAGGAACAATGACTTTTTGATGTTTTTCATTTCCCTGCTGGTTGTTTTCCTGGTTGACCTGTTTTTTTGTTGTTTTGAGGTTTTTGTTTTTTAAGAATGTGACTTTTGGCCAAGCACTACTACTACGTTTGTTCATGTGCACAAACACAAGGTACATTACCTATAGTGTATAATTTAAACTATAAATCATTGGCCTTGTAAAAATGCAGTTGCTGATTTGCTTTGTCTAAGAAGCTTAAATTTGCTCTCACAAAGACACACACACACATCAGCTGTGACATACACTGGGTCACAGAGAAAGGAACCTCATTAATAAGGCATGGATGTGTCTCAGGACATCGCCTCGAGGCCCCCTGCTGTTGCTCTGAGGGTAGTGGCTTTGTGCAGCAGTGCAGTGCAGTATTTTGGTTGTGATTCATACATGGGTGGTATTGGCATAGTTTCCCAAGTCTTCAGTTCCCTCAGCAATGACTGTGTTAGTGTTTTAGTTCAGGCTGAAGGTCAGGTTGATTTTTATGCCCATGTTTTTTTTGTTTTTTGTATAGCATAATCTAACACCATAAACAATTTAGAGAATGCTGTTGAAAATGATTCACAAAAAATGCCTGTATATACTTTATGTTTGGTACAACAGCCATAGTTACCTCTGGACTGTATAGTGGCATTTTCTATCAAATTGGATAGAGCTGCAGTCTATGTCTTTCTCAACAATATTGCAACCCTGAGTCCATAAAATTTGGGATGCGTAAAACATAAATAAAACAGACCATGCTAATGTGCTTATCCTTTATGTCAGGTTCATTGGTAACAGGTGATAATATCATGACTGGGTATCATAGGGACATCATGGAAAGACTCAGTCATTCACAAGCAAGGATGAGGCAAGGTCCTCCACTTTGTCAAACACATGATTGTGTAAAGGAGATTAATACATGGGCTCAGGAACACTTAAAACTAACAGTAACATAAAAATATTACTGGTACAGTTTGTTTGCAAATGATTGCATTCAGTTTTAATTCACCTTTTACAGTGTCCCAACATTTTTGGAATCAAAGTTAAATTTCTTTTTTGTTTCATTATAGTTATCATTTCTCTCAGAAGGACAGCAATGCTAAAACAAAGTTTCCCTGAAGCTATAATCTCTATCTGTCTTTCTCTCTATTTCTTTTTCTCTCACACACACAAACTCATTCGTACACAAACACACTCACATGACAGTGTGCTCTCTGTTTATTTTTATGAGTTCAGCCCTTTAGACTCTGTGACCTGGATTGGTCCCAGACTTGTTTCATTCTTTCATCTATTAAAATTCTATACCATACTTTTATATTTGTTTTACTCCCTGATGAACAATAAGCCTCAAGAGTTTTTACATTTTGTTACAGTATGTGCTAATTGGTGCTCAGTTCTATTATTATCCTGCTGACTGGAGGCTGACGCAGTCACAGATCAAAAAACACATAATTGTTACCACATTTTTAAACTTTAGTTTATATGCACACACAGCAGACTGTTCTTGTTTAATCAAGAGGCAATTTATCATCAATAAGCAAAAATTCCATACTGTATGAATCATCACATAAACTCACAACCCCACTTGTTGTGAGCCACATGGTAAGTATGCTGGTTGCTGTACTTCCCAAAGCCAGACTCTGTATGCTGACCACCCGTCTAACTGACGTCCTTTCTCTCTTGTTTTTCCCTTTCATGTGTCCCCCCCTTGTTGCTGGTGCTGTTCCTGTTTCCTCCCTGACTCCTGTAAAATCCTGACTCACCAAATAAGGTAAGAAATAGTTTTCATCTATACTGTTCACAGCAATACCATTAAACACATACAGTACAGACTTTTCACAAACTGATCAAATCACTGATGCACTGACAACTGACTGACACACTGTACGTCACCATGCAGTGACAAAATTCAAACACAAGCACAGCAGTGATATGCTTAACAGTGTCTGAACATGGTACACTGGCACTGAGTCAAGCAGTTAATCAGATTTTCCACAAGTGACACATCTGTTCACATGCCTCACAAATCGTCAACACTGATAGTTGACTCAATCAGATGTTGATGGACGAACCTCTTGTTGACATCAGATCATTTGTGACCGTGTGAGTGGCTTGATGCATTATTAAACTAAGATGTGATGTGATGTGGTGTGTTATCTGACACATTAAGTTATAGTCTATATACATTATAGTCTCTGGGTATTACAACTTAAATTAAACTTTCAGAGTGTAATCTTTAATCTGATAATATTTTGAATTTGTACTGTTGTTCCTTTGCACAGATGCTTTTTCAAGGTGCTAAAGTATAAGACAGGTCATTTGAATAAGTTGGGACAGCTCTCCCTACTAACAGGCTTATATGGTTTAAGGAAAGTATTAGCAGGGAATACCAACTGTTAAAGTAACTCGTGCCTGAATGAAGGTGCAATGATTACACTGTCCAGCATTGTATTTTATGTTTTTGCTTGTGTTTTAGTGCTCTGGACACCTATACACATAATAGGATCCATCATAAAGCAAGATCTTACAGTCATGATTTAAAATTTTGCAACAGCTACATTATAAGGGCATTGTACAATTCAACCACAGTCTTTTAACATTTCAGAGAAAACAGACAAAATTTGGATGAGGGGTGTCAATTAAAGGCCAGTAAAATGATTTAACTCTACTTATATAATTTTTGTTTAAACTGTTTTAGAGAGGTCTTGATTCAATTTTCTGATTATTCTGGAGAAGTTTAGAATGTGGTGCTGTTAAACTGCACTGAATTAGACAGACAGGTGTTTTCATTTTTTACATACCCTCATTGATTCAAAATGGATTGGCAAAATAAAAGAAACATCTTTCAGTATAGCACAGTACAATTCAACAGCATCACAAACTGCAGCCTCCAGCTTTAAAATTACCTCATCAGGTTTCTGGCCCTTTAAATAAATTGGCAAACTGATCTGTGTTTTACCCTGATAAACAGGTTTAGGTGAACAGACACTTCTGAGTTAGTAAAAAGTAAATTTCACAAATGAAACCCTGCTTTGAGGCATTTCTCTCAGGCAGGACAGTTTCAGTGACTTAATATGATTTTGTAAATAAAGCAAATATTAAAAAGACTTCATGTATCTATTGTCTACTACATATGGTTAAATTCAGTGTCCTTAGGATCTCTTTGTCAAACCAATCCATTAATGCTTAATACATTTAATATCATGCCACTATTAATCACAGTGGTGGTAGTAAGACTGCTAGTAGTCTTTAAACAAAAACATAAACATACTGTATGTTGGTCATTATTGTATTTATATCCTACATGTGTTGAAGATGGGGTGTGCCACAAGTTTGAATCCAGTAGCTGGCTTGGTGCTTTTTTTGCTGTGTTTAAGCCCCTCTGTCTCTGAGGGTGTAAATGCAATAGTTGTTTGGAGATCAGGAGGAAGGGCGGTCATCCACCAATCGGAGGGTTGGTGGTTTGATCCCTGGCCCCTGTACTCTATGTGTCCAGGTGTCCTTGGGCAAGATACTGAACCCCAAATTGCTCCCGATGGTTGTAGAATTGTTTGTTGATTTGTTCCCTACCCCTTGCTCCATGTGTGGTGGGATAAGCTCCAGCCTGCATAGAATAAGTGGGTATAGAAAATGTACGAATGAATAGACTGATTAAGGCAAAATAT
This sequence comes from Centropyge bicolor, assembly GCA_037975185.1. Lineage (NCBI taxonomy): Eukaryota > Metazoa > Chordata > Actinopteri > Pomacanthidae > Centropyge > Centropyge bicolor. Next base: position 8,557 of record JBBMOC010000026.1, read on the forward strand.
CAGTAACAAAGTGTAACTTCAGCGCTTTGTAGTGTACCTCAACATCTGATAGTGAACATTATATGAATGTGCAATATGAGCAATATGAGTGCGGATGAAGTGTATGTGTGCTTCCCACTGCTGGTGTCTGTGTGTTTCTTGGTGCCTACAAACAACATCACTGGACAAATTGCAGCATAGTATTAAAATATTCAATACTATTCAAGAACCGCTCATTTCATGATTCAGCACAAAATCATGTAATTATGGTACAAGTATAAAGGTAACATAATTATATATTTCACATGTACCCAAACTTGACTGTTACTTAATTGTGAGAACACATTTTTGAGCCTCTTATTTTACTCTTGTATTCACCTTTATCATTTTCACATTAGCCTGCGCCAGATCTATTCCTGTATTTATCGCTGTGTTCAGTGAGCAAACAGTGCGGAGACTGAGATTTTGTTCTGTTGGCCGCCTGCTGTCCTCACTGAGAGCCTGTGAGTTTGGCTGCCTCTGCAGTAGCGTGCAGCAGCAGCAGTTGGCCGCCTGTGTGGCGCTGTCCACCCTTGTGGTGCTGAAAGCAGCTCCCCCTCCCTCTCGCTGTCTCTCACACTGTCTCTCTAGGTCTCCCTCTGTCGCCCACCTCCATTTAGAGCAGATGACTGTGGCACACTTATTACATTCAATTTATTTTTCAGATTAATTTGTGTATGTTGTAGCATTGTATTTATGCCGTTTGAGCTTTATTTTTTTTAATATATTTGTCGAAGTTTAATGTCTAGGATAATGCATGATTGTGGTCCATGTTTTTTAGAATGATTTGGTTGTTAGTGAAATATGTAAGTGTGACAACATATATAGGATAATCTCTCCTTTAAATTTGTAATTGATCGGTGAAATTTTGCTTCAGACAGAGATAGAGAAGAGGTAAGAGAGAGAGAGAGGCAGAACGGGAGTAAGCCTTCCCACACCATCTGCGCTCCCCCTCCCTTCTCATTTGCTCTACAGACCTCCATACGGGTATCTTACGTTGGCTGCTGACGGAATGATTTCTCTGAGGCTGGTCGAGAGCCGAGGAGACGTAATGACGTCTGCAGGCTGCATTGGCTTTCTCTGGCCACAGGAAGGCAACGAAGAGCCTTGTCAACCACAGAGGCTTGTGCATGCCTGCAGGTACATGCAGGCAGGAGGAGAGAGATGAGTTAACACACAGTATCATAGGAGTGATCATTGATAGCTCAGTTATTTATAAGACACTGTACTAAGTCACTATTATCTGCAGCTTTCATCCATAATTAATCATAATAATTGTATATTTTCCGTTTGTGTGAGTAATACAGGAATATCTTATCATATCATGTCGTCTTAGTATTTATATTTGAATTATTCAAATGCATAATTTTAAAAGGTTCTAGATCATGGGGAGACTGTTTAATAGTATAATGATATTTCATATAATGTAGTAACAACAGCAGGGCTATTTTTTTCCTATGGATCCTTCTTTTACGTCACGGTTCTGTAGACGTTTACTGTTGCCACGATTGGTGGAAATATGTGCAAGCTCACAACCAATGAAATGCAGAGCTGTACAAAGAGATCTACTCCCTCTCACCGAGGAGCTTCAGCGTCGTGGGCATTACAATGTTCTGCACAGGAGGAGAGGGATGCGTATGCAGACACAAAGCATGAATGTCACTGTTATGTATGAGGACGCATCTACATTGGATTATAGATCATTTATATTGAATGAGTTAAGAAGTTGGTCTTGGAATGAAAAGTTATGGGATTTACTGAACGAGGAATAATGTGGACCAAATTGCCTGTATGGCAGGTGTTTTTGTGGTGGCATCATTTCTTTCTCTTGTGGAGTACAATAGATGGACAGACTCGCTACAGCATCCCGGAGGAGCTGAAACAAGGCTCTGTGGTAGGAAATCTAGCCAAAGATCTGGGTTTGGTTGTATCTGAACTGTATCGACGTAAATTGCGGATAACCTCGGAGGCTGGTAAGCAGTATTTCAGCATCGACTTGGGGAAGGGAGAACTGGTGGTGATTGACAGGATAGATAGAGAGGAACTGTGTGAACAAAGACCGTCATGTTTGCTGCCTTTGGAACTGGTAATAGATAACCCTCTGCAGCTGCACAGAGTCGAAATTGAAATACAAGATACAAACGATAATTCTCCCAGTTTTGTTAATAAAGAGAAAGTGGTGAAAATCGCAGAGCTGGTGAATCCAGGAGCGCGATTTCCGTTAGAAAGTGCACAAGATCCAGATGTTGGCAGCAATTCTGTGCGCTCTTACCTCATCAGCAAAAACGACAATTTTAAATTGACTGTTAAAAACCACAAGGACGGACGAAAAATCCCTGAACTGGTCCTTGAAAAACCGCTTGATAGAGAGAAGCTGCCTGTACATAATCTTATCCTCACCGCTGTAGATGGGGGAGATCCGGTGCGTTCAGGGACATCTGAAATTACAATTATAGTACTTGACAACAATGATAATGCGCCACAATTTGAGAGACAGGTATATGAGGCTAATGTCAGTGAAAAGGCAACACCCGGAACTGTAATACTACACACTAAGGCTACAGATGCAGATGAAGGACTAAATGGAGAAATTGAATATTTTTTTGCAGAGCAAACGCCAGATCTGATTCTATCATTATTTGACATTGAAGCCTCCACTGGAGTTATTGTCGTGAAAGGAATTTTAGACCATGAGACGAACTCCTTACATAGATTTGACATAACTGCTAAAGACAAAGGTAACCCTGAGATGGATGGACATTGTGGCGTCGAAATTAAGATAATAGATATTAACGACAATATTCCTGAAATAATTGTGACGTCATTAACAACACCTGTTCCTGAAGACTCCGCAGTCGGAACAGTAATTGCATTGTTAAGTGCAAAAGACCCGGATTCGGGAGACAATGGCAAAGTTACGTTGAGGGTCTCTTCCAAATCCCCCTTCAAGTTAAATCCGTCAGTCTCTAGCCATTACTCATTAGTAACGAATGGGCCACTTGATCGTGAAAAAAGTGGCCAATATAGTGTCAAGGTAACGGCTACTGATTCTGGAAAGCCCCCATTATCGAGCGAAAAAGTAATACTCGTTGAATTGTTAGATGTAAATGACAACCCACCAGTTTTCTCCCAGCCTTCTTATGTCGTTTATGTAAAGGAGAACCATCCTCCTGGGAGAATTTTGTGCTCAGTGTCAGCAACTGACCCTGATTCAGGAGACAACGCCAAAGTCTCTTACTCTATACTGGACTCTAAAGTGCAGGATGTTTCTGTGTCCTCTTATGTTTACATTAACTCAGAGAACGGCAGCATCTACAGCATGCACTCGTTTGACTATGAGAAACTGAAGGTGTTTAAGATTCAGGTTCAGGCAAAGGACCAGGGCTCTCCGTGTCTCAG
>JBBMOC010000026.1:36649-169336 GCA_037975185.1 Centropyge bicolor
TACAAGAACCCCAACAGAAACCTGCAGATTCAGCTCAACACTGACGGACCTATAAAGTACGTGGAGGTCCTGGGAGGAGACATGTTGTCTCAGAGTCAGTCCTTCAGGTCGTGTATGTCTCCGATGTCAGAGTACAGTGACTTCACTCTGATCAAACCGAGCAGCACCACAGACTTTAAGGAGGTGATCAGTGTCCTGGATGCGTCTTTGCCCGACAGCACCTGGACCTTTGAGAGTCAGCAGGTGAGCAGAGAACCACAAGGCACTGTGATATTCAGTGTGGGTTGAGCAGATTCCCTCCCTATTCTGTTATCCTCTTTTAAAAATATATTCAGTAGCAAAGCACGTTTTTTCCCTCGATATTTAATTGGTTCACTACGGGTGAACATAGGAAAAGTATGTATCGATTCTCTGTAGTGGAGACAAAATCGCACAAACTCTGTGTAAAGTTTGTGAACTGTGTGGCTACACCAAGGTCAGCAATAAGGTTGTAGTTTCTTTTTATAGAATAGGTGACAGAGCACATTTTATTATTTCGACATTTAGCAGTTTAATAACATAATGTGATGTTTTATTTCACTATAGACCTCAGCCTAAACACAGCACTATCACTTTCATGTTGCATTTCTTTATGTCAAAGTATAAATATTTATCTTAAATTTAAATATTCAGGTTAAATGAAATCAAGTTTTCATTACATTTGTTTTTGTGATTTGCTTTCACTGGACAATACATTCATTTGTATTGTTTGCAACACTGCTATCCTATTATTAATGTTTCTTATAGAACAAAATAATTTTGCTCATTAGTTCGGACTACATGGTCTGTGTCTAAAAATTATCACTTCTTTCGCTTCCACAAACTTCAAACAATTTTGTCCTACAACAATAGTCTTAACTTTATTGCGAGGATCCATTTAAACTTTCCTTTGAGGTGGACTTAGTGTCGGGGAGGAAGCAGTTTGGAAAGCATGCCCCCCTGCGGATAGAAATAGCATTGCTATTAATAACAGCTGCTTGATACACTTTTGTGACTGTGAGGAGTTCTCAATGAGAGCACGTGACTGAATGTTTCAATGACTGTGATTCAATAAGATCACATCTATCCTCCATATGTAATTATTTTATTTTAAACTGCACAACATATTCCCTTCTCTGTTATTCCACTTCTCTTGCCCTCTCAAACTCTTTAACTGAGAGCTGATACACGCCTTTCAGTGGAAGTGGAGTCACTGAAAAGTTTGCTCTCTGTGTGTCTGTGAGAGCTGTGTGACTGAGCTGGTCCAGCCCTGTCTTCCAATGAGAGGGAAGGCCTCTGTGGCCTCTCCCCGCCCACGAGGGGAGTGAGGCGGAGGAGACAGAGCGGAGAGTTTCACTGGAGGCAGAAAGTACTTTGATTTTCCTCTTCGTTTTCTCTTAAAAGACGGCCGTCATGATCACTTCAAAACTCCCCATCGACCTGTTTTTAAAACGTAAATGTTTATACTCCAGCCTGGCAGCCTCGTTTTAACATTACTATGGATACGTTACGGTGAAAGAAGAAGTGGAAAAACTTTGCCATTCTCCGATCCTCGGAGCGCAGCACAATGGACTCCAGACAGAGGAAGCGCTCTGGAGGAGGGAGGCTGTGGAGCCTCTGCTTTTATCTGGCTTCCCTCTCCTGTGCGTCCGCGCAGCTCAGCTATTCCGTGTCGGAGGAACTAAACCCGGGCTCTGTCGTTGGGAATATCGCCAAAGATCTGAGTCTCAGTGCTGAGGGGGTCGTCCAGAGGAGGCTGAGAGTGGTCTCTGAATCCACAACGCAGTATTTTGAGGTCAAGCAGGCGACCGGGGATTTGGTTATTAAACAGAAAATCGACAGGGAGCAGATGTGCGAACTGAGCTCAGCCTGTTCGCTACATCTTCAGATACTTCTGGAGAATCCTCTGGACATCCATCGCGTCGTGGTGGACATTCTGGATGTGAATGACAACGCGCCGCAGTTTTCCACCACCAATATTTCTTTGGAGATCTCCGAGGCGGCCGCGCCGGGCACAAGGTTCCGCCTGGAGAGCGCGCACGATCCGGACGTGGGCACCAACTCGTTACGCACTTATCACCTCGCAGCAAATGACTTCTTTACTTTGAATGTGGAAACTAAAAGTGACGGCAATAAGTTTCCAGAGCTGGTGGTGAACAGAGCTTTGGACAGGGAGACGCAGGCCTCGTTTCGCCTGTTGCTCACTGCTGTAGATGGAGGTCAGCCGGAGAAATCTGGCTCAACTCTTCTGCTCATTAAAATTCTGGATGTAAATGACAATGCGCCCGTCTTTGACGAGCCTGTGAAGAAAGTTAGGCTTTTAGAAAATGTTGCACGGGGCACTTTAGTAACGAAACTGAACGCGACTGACGCGGATTCGGGCAACAACGGAGACATTTCCTTCCTGTTTAGTAAATACACACCTGATCGTGTTCTCAGTCTTTTCAGTGTGGATTCTAAAAGTGGGGAGATTCGTGTGAAGGGTGATGTGGATTATGAGAAAGCCTCCGCATACCACATCACAGTGCAGGCCAGAGATGGAGGCTCTCCTGCTATGGAGGGCTCCTGCAACGTCATAATTGACATCATCGATGTGAATGACAACGCACCAGAGGTGACGCTGACGTCACTGAGCAGTCCCATCAAAGAGGACTCAGCACCAGAGACTGTGATAGCCCTCATAAGTGCACGGGATCTGGACTCTGGTGTGAACGGGAAGGTTACATTAACTGTCCAACCAGGTTTGCCATTCAAACTTAATTCAGCTTTTGGCATGCATTACAGCCTCACCACTGCTGGAAACCTGGACCGTGAGGCTGTTGCTGAATACACAGTGGTCATCAAGGCCACTGATGCCGGTTCCCCTCCCCTTTCATCACAAACCACCTTTGTGGTGAAGCTCTCTGATGTAAATGACAATGCCCCCACCTTCTCTCAGCCTTCATACTCTGTGGATATCCCAGAGAACAATGCTCCCAGTGCCCCCATCGCTGCTGTTTCAGCCACAGATCCAGACCTTGGTGACAATGCCCGTGTCTCCTACTCCATCCTTCCCAGCATGGTCCAGGGCTCACCTATCTCCTCTTATGTCTACATTAACCCAGAGACTGGCCACATCTACAGCATGCGCTCTCTGGATCATGAGCAGCTTAACGCTTTCCGTATTGAGGTGCAGGCCCGGGATGCAGGGGTGCCCGCACGGACAGCTAACGTCACTGTGCATGTGTTTGTTGTGGATGTGAATGACAATGTGCCAGTGATTGTTCACCCCTCCTACCCAAAAGACAAAAGGTTACAGCTCACTCTGCCCCCATCTGCTGGCCCAGGGCACCTCATAAATAAACTTGTGGGGGTGGATGCAGACAGTGGGCACAATGCATGGTTGTTTTACTCCATTGCTCCAGGACCAAATGCTGGCATGTTCCGCATTGGGCCTCACACAGGCGAGCTCCGCACGGCCCGCAAGTGGGCCGAGGAGGAAGCGGGCTCGACTTATGACATCATGGTCATCATTCAGGACAATGGTGACCCGCCCAAGTCCAGCTCTGTGAACATTACAGTAACTGTGGATGAGAAGGGCAAAGCCAATGAAACTCCAGTGAGCCCTCGCCACACCCCCTTCTATCACCGCACCGGGATGTCGGACATCACTCTGTACCTCATCATCTCTCTGGCTTGTGTATCAGGTGTGTCCTTCATCACCTTTGTCATCCTCATGGTACGTTGCCTGAGACACCGTGGTCCAGGGCTGGGAGGCTCTGACTGCTGCTGCTACGGTCGCCACAGGTCCAGCCGCTACCATCAGAGGCCCAGCAAGGACCTGCACCTGCAGCTCAATACTGATGGACCCATACGTTATATGGAGGTTGTGGGAGGCCCCCAGGAGCCGCACACACGCACCTACAGGCCGTGCTACTCCACTTTATCCAGCCGAAGTGACTTTGTATTTATGAAGACACCCATGCTGAGTCATAACAACACACTCAACATGACACTCAGCAGGAAGCACCTTATGAACTCAGCCAGTGAGGTGAGGGATTAAATGGGAGAGCTAGCATGACATTGGTGAGATGTGCCATGGTAGAAGAGGCCAATACAGGCGTTTCACTATCTATACATGGGATTGAGACATGCTTTAAGTAACAAGAAATGTTTTTTTTTCACAGGCAGTTTTGACACTGTGATGCTATACACTGAATGAGTTAAAACCATATCTTTCATACTTTGACTCTTGACAGTAGAGTGCTAACCTAGATTTTCTCAGTCACGTAGCTCTGCAGTATTTTATCTCCACTTGTTTTAGCAAGAGGATCTCTCTCTGTCTCTCTCTCTCTCTCTCTCTCTCTCTCTCTACATGATGAAAAAAGCTCTTAGAGCGTTGTTGTCCTACTAGACAGGTTTGGGCTTAATATTTAATCTGACCTCAGGCTAGGAAATATGGTTACTATCTCTGACTTCCAGTAACTAAACTGGCAGAGAGGATCTGTTCTTAATGGATAGAAAGATAAAGAGAAAGTCAGGAAGAGAGATGGCTAAAGAAATGGCAAAGGAAAGGGGGAACATAAGTGCTCCTAACAGATGGAGAGGAGGAGACAAACAGATGAAAATAGGTCCTGCAGTGTTGGCTCAGTGGAATGGCTGGGAGACAGAGGGGAAGAGGACGACAGAGGGAGAGATGGGGGGGGGGGGGGTGAAAGAGAGGAAAAGGGCTGAGGGAAGCAAATGGTAAGAGGGGTGGGGAGGGAAGAGTCAAAGAATAAAGCAGTAGCGAAAAAACAGGAATTCATGGGGTCAATGGCCTGACCCCTGACTTCCTGTTGTCCTCTGAACTTTTGGTGATTGGTTCCAGGACTCAGCACCACATGAGTGTGAAGCTGTTCTGGCTGCGTCAGTGCTGTACAGGCATTTCTAATTTCCATTCTTAGATCTTTGGTCAGAAATGCCACTTTGTTCCATGTCTTCAGAGTGTGGTGTTCAGGAAATGGTATTATAGAATGATCACATGCATGAGACACAGACAACCCATTTAGTGTTTTTAAGCAGTGAAAGTACTGCAGGATAGAAAATGGCTGACATTGCTGTCACTGGGATGATTCATCTTAGGAGAAGTCAATGAAAAAGAAAATATGAGGTTTTCTTAGTCACTCTTCCTGAAATCCATTCATCCACAGTCATGTCATGTCAACTCGGTATCATGGCAGCTTGTAAACATGTGCATGGACAGAAAGTGTTTTTTTTTTCATCATGTTCAGTTCAGTAATGGAAAATTTATGTCTATGTACACAAATCCTATAGATTAACCTTAATCTATTTAAGTTAAGTCAGTTTTTTTTATCAACATTTAACCAAAACAATGATCTTTCTCTAACCTGAATCAAAGTGAATCCTATTGATTAAATGTAGTGAATAATTCAGGAACTGAAAATATCTTTTCCAAACCAAACCCTAACCAAAGTGCTTTTGTTGCCTCACCATCTAACCATGCTAACCCTGGATTCTGGTGCCACAGTCGTGCTCATTGAACATCTGTCATCCAGCCTGTTCACCTCCCAGTGACTCCAGCACAGCTCATAAATGTAGTGTTACATTCACATAACATAGTGCAGGCACGAAATATAGTCATGCTGACTGTCATGAAAAATATTGACAAGTTGTGCCCATACACACAAATTCTTTTCAATTTAATTTTTCACAAACTGCTGTGCTACAATGTCGGTCATGATGAATGTGGATTTGATGATTGAAGATGATTGTTGGTAACTATTCTTCTTCACATGGGACTTTACACTGCTCAATATCCATAAGCTTCTGTGGTTTCTCATGAGTCTGGATTACATATCCACTCTCTCTGTGTTGAATTGGGTTGTCCCTGAGGTCAGCAGGGTACCATCTGTCTCCCTGCTCTAGTGACACGTGTGCAATGAGGACAACAGAGGAAAAGAGATAGAGAGATAGACAAAGGGGATGGAAGGATGGCTTCACGCACGTGCGCCACAGCGACAGACTGCACAGGCTCTAATGGCTCTAGAGCAGCAGCCATCACTGTGGGTGTTTATATGCTTGCGTGTGAGATTGTTTGTACAAAGCGTCAGGCACAAGGAGCCTCCAGTAGGGTGTAATTTTAGCAGGACCCTGGGGCCTTAGTGCCCGATTGTCTGTCACCTCCCACTCCCTTTCTTTGTATCCTCTTTTCATTTGCAGTGTGGTGTTTTGGCACACTTTGTTTAACTGGGAGCTTTAAAAGAAAGCTTGGCAAAAATCAAATTCAAGTTTTTTTTGCCCCTAAAACATTGGCAACTAAATTAAGTTGCATGTAAATCTTTGCATTAAAAGAGAAATATCCCATGATGAGAGGGACTTTCCAACTAAGTGGGCAAAGGAACATGCCATGTAATCCTGATGTCATGAGTTGACTCACTTACAAAGTTGCCTGTTTATCTTGTATCTTAGCTTTTAGTCATTATTTCCATCTCTATACTTATAAAATCAGAGGTTTGAAGCAGGATATTAATACCCCTATGACCATGTGTTAGTTTTGTGAAAGGCCATCAGGGTTGGCATGTGCACTAACTTAGGTCAAGTGTTTAGTAAATATACTTTTTTATGGATGATAAAGCCGCACATGTGACAAACCGGCTCATGCGGTTTGGTAAAACTGTCCCCGGAGGGAGTTTGTCAGTTGACTCATGATGTTTGTTTTAGGGAGAAAAATATTGAAATCAAGCGCTACACATTGTGCTTTGTCTCAGCTTGTCCCTTATAATGGTTTTAGCAGTGTGATGGATCCAGCATTTCTGTGCCTACACATCTTATTTTTCTATATATATTCACATTTCTACAGGCTAATCATTGCTTTGCATTAAAGATAGTATCTAGGTCGAGGAAGTGAATGTATGCCTTTGTGCTGAGGGTTTTATGGTGTGTGTTTGTGTGTGTACACTGAAGGTTATCAGAGCAACAGAACGGACACGACTTCCTCTTTTCAGACAGAACACCAGCTGCTGTCCAGCCACAGCGCTTTTAACACGAATACAATTTGTGTGTGTGTTAGGAAATCTTCCACAGAGAGTGCCAGATGGACCTGTATGTGTGTGTTTGCATGTATTGTGTGTTTTTCCACCTCTGTCAGAGAGACAGAGAGAGGCAGAGGGATGAGAATGCATTGATTTTCTTTTGTACACTTGGATCAAACTTTGTGTGTCACGATAGAGTAGTTAAGTAATAAACCAGATGTTTTAACAGAGTTCACATTCACATGCTTTCAAACATGCAGGATGAAGCTCAGATATGGCCATGTACTGATCCGTCTATCTTATACCCTGTGATGAATCCAGTGCTCACATAATGAATATCCATCTCATCAAGTTAATTGCACTTCAGCTGGCAGACATTGTGTTGCAATAGCCTTGGATCTTAGTCAGGTTGTAATTCACCTGGGAGGCCCTCAAAGATCTTTGCTTCAGCTTACAGATGGAAGGGAAGCAGACTGACAGTGTTTAAAGCTTCCATGCTGGTATGAAAGACTTCCTGTTGGATGAGAATTCAGGCCCACAGAACTGTAATCCCTTCATGTCCCTCCACTGGCCTAGTCTCCCTGAGTAGTCGATTTGACCTTCTCTCTCTCATTCCTGCCTGTAATTTAACTTGCACTCTGAAAAAAAAAAGTCTTGTGCATTTATATCTTTATCTCATCTATCTGAAGGGATCAACTCACTTCAGAGACCATGTAACAGAAGAAAAACAACCACATCTAAAGATGCTTATATAATTGGAGCTAAAGTCAATTAGGCTTTGATCCCAGCGTGCATGACATTAAACCTAGCTTGGAGTTTGTTTTCCCTGGCAACTGTTGTCTAAACTATCTGAACCTAAGAACGCAGCAACACTTAACAGTTTGTGGTTCATCCCTCAGTTTGACTTTCTTCTTGTACAGAAGAGAGTTGTGTTGTTATAGATTTTACCTGTTTCCTCATGATGTGTTTACCTTAAACTAGCAGCTCAGCCCAGTATTTTACCCTTTAGTCCACATGCCTGCAGTGGGATCTGACCTTGGAAATGACGAGTGTGTGTCTGTGAGTGTTTGCGTGGTGAGAACGAGTCACACAGCTGGAATGCTGGGCCTCTCTTTGGATGTTTGCCTCCGCTCAGCGCCGATCTTTTTCTCTCTCTACCAAAGCTCAGACAGACTTGTGCCCACGCACATAAACTCAACTGAGCCCATTTTTAGATAAACATCAACCAAGCGCCGCTCTCAATGAGGATGATCAGCATCCACTATGGTTTTATGTTGTAATAATTGACAGCTTGTGAGTTCTGGCATCGCAGTTTGTAATGAAGACTTAACCAAGGAGACTTTGCCTCTCTTTAGCAGACTATTTTCCTTTTCTTAAGTGTGTTGAAGACTCGACTGATTGTGTTGAGTGACCACCAGGGTGAACAGATCCTTTTCGGCACAGAAATTTAATCCACTGACTACATGTTACATGCATTATTGTGTTCTTCAATGATTGCATTATCAGAATCGGAAGAAGTTTATTTCCAAGTCGATTTTCAAATATGAGGAATTATCCTTGGGGTTTTGAGAGAATACAATAAACATAACAATTAGATAGATAACAAGAAAAACAATAAGGTAAAAAAAAAAAAGGAAGGAAGGAACAATGATTGCTCTATTACTCCATTACTTTATCATTCACAGTCCCTCTCAGCCTTTGTAGTGTCCTTCACAGATCCTTGATAGACCACACAATATACCACAGCCCCTTATTTCACGCCCCTATTTAAAGAGCTTCTCTTCTCATGGCATGACATCACTTGTTTTGTCTGAGTGGATACTGAACACCATTCCCCATTTCACTTCTTCATTTTTTTTTTTTTTGCATCCAATAAGTCCCCGGTGCATTTGTTCCTCATTTACCTATTTATCCTGCAATACTGTTCTTTGTGTGTAGGTATGTTTTGGGGGATTTTCTCCTTCTGTTTCCTCTCCTGCTCTCTCGCTTCTTTCCATCGTTCCCTCGGGTAGAACAGCTCTTTTAATAATGCAGCACATCATCCCGCTGGCCTCTCTCTCCGGGGAGCTCTTGTGTCGATTAGGCGGCAGAATCTGGAGCCAAGCCAAGAGGTCTATTCACCGCATCGCTGCACAACAAGAGAGCCTGAGAGAGACGGGGAAAGAGCTAGAGAGATGGAAAAGACATGGTGGCATGGCCAGTGAGGGAGAGATGGACAAGAGTGCAATGGGCTTGAAGACATTAATAGAGAGTAGCAGGGACACATAGGGATGAGAGAGGTTTTTTTTATCAGTGCAGAGCCGCCATCGTAGCCTCTCTTCTTTGTGTTTCAGTATCAGAAAACATCATCTATCAAAGACTCTTTCTGCCCCTTGCATTTATTAAAAAGATTTTCATAAGATGTCCGTCCATCAAACAGTCTCATCTGTAAAGTCTCATGGAAAAGTGTCAGTTTTGTTTTGCCTGATCCAGTGAGAGACTTTGAGATGCAAGACCTTTAGACATATGATTCATCTTCTGGCTGTATTGGTGCATTTTGAGGGCTTATTACACTCTTTCATAGCTGGTTGTTCATTTATCTGATCATGTCGTTTGATATTATCTGCCTTTTGTTTATTGTTGCAAGTCCCATTTTATAAACAACGCCCCAGTTTGTTTCTGTGTGTGTGTTCCTCTGCAGCATTTTATGCTCCACAGCTTTTGGAACAACATGGATGCCTGAGCATACAGATATGCGTTGCCATCTGTAACCCTTAGCTGAGTCTCACTACAAAAATGAAAAGGCTTTCTCAATCACAAACAGACACACCAACATACACTGACACACGCACATATCAGCCACAAAACAAACACCTTTTCAATCCAAAGTTACACCTTAGATACGTCACTGTTGTCGCAATGAAACACACAATTCATGTTGCATCTTCTGCTCTCTTTACAGCAAAAGCCCCCCCAAAATGACTGGCGCTTCACACAGGGACAGAGACCTGGACCTAGCGGGTGAGTAAACTGAAACACACACACACACACACTGATAAAATGCCCAGTAATGTGAAGGACATGTTGTTGTGCCACACGGGAGGAGCTTATCGTAAAGACAGAGAGAGTGATGGAGGATGAGGAATAAGAATCGAGGGGGATGGTGGATGGTGAGTGGTGTAAGAATAATAACTGGCTGCCTGGATTGTGCTGATTGTACTGATGACATCAAAGTCACAATGCAACCATCTGAATCTGACGTCGAAATACGTTGTCATGATGATGTAATTCGCTTCATTTTACTGCATGATTCTGCTCAGTGAATGTAAATTCTTGATTTACACTCCTGACTGAGCATCTCTGCCTGGTTCCAGGCTGCTTTATAAAATGGCTGCCGCAGCTTCCACTCCCCCTCCCCCTCCCGTTCCTCTCCTCTCTGCGCTCTCTGAGCCTGTGCGCCATCACTCAGTACTACTGATGAGGGACGGTGACCAGAGCTAGTGGGGGGATGGGACAGTGTTTTTTTCATCCTTCTTGCTCTCTCTTCATTTTCTCCCAAATGAGAGGCCGTTTGACTGGTTACTTGAAATGTAATCTTAACACTAGTGACTCGCCTGTTAAATGACATTGTGTTTCTTTGTTTCCGTCGTGTGTTTTAGCAAGCTTCTGTGTTGATGGTTGATGATCACTATTTGCCCATATTGTGTGGGCTAAAATGGAGAGCGTGCAGTAACAGTTTTCACAACAATGATTGCACAACACATTCTATGAGTCAAGGCTTCTCCCTGAAACGCACCAGCTGGGGCAGAAAGCTCTGTTGAGCCGAGTCAGGAAAATGTTAGACACACAAACCCACGTCGCTGTCGTTCTAGAAATACCACTGAGATTTTGGATGCATTGGACTTAATTCATGTTTGTGGTGGAGAAAAAGAAAACTAACTCTCTCCATCTCTGGTATTTAAAATGGTCATGACAGACTCAACATATTTTCCACTGAGATCTAGAGCACAATATCGCAGCTTTTTCCTTTTTTTTCTCCCATTTTCCAACTTTCAGTGAAATACAAGGTGGTTCTTTCAGACTGTATAACATGTTGTGTTTTTAGTCCCCACATGCCATACGGTACACACATACGATGGACGCCGAAGAATGGGACAAGGTACCAACTTAGACGTAGACTATATGGCCACTTTCTATCCTCAGCAGCTGATCAGTGTTCAGTTTTTTCCAATCACTGTTCGGTGGAGGAAGGGCCTAAGCACAAATCGGCTGATAAGGGCAGAGAGTGGCTAAAATCTTCTAGGTAGTGCACTGCAGTTGAGTGCTGTGCTGTGTGTAGATGTACCTAACCCATAGCTTCTGTTAGTCTCCCTAAAAGTTTGATGGGGTTTGTTGATCGATGTGCATAGGCCACAATGCTTGCTGTGGCATAGAAAGGATTGTGACACTTTTGAGTTTGCGTGCAGTGTTTTGTAGATTTGTTATGCATTGTATGTGTGCTATACATAAAGTCATTGTAGAGCTCTTGTTTTCTCTCCTTCTAGAAGACCGGCTTACCATACAGTGTTGCCTTTGATGTATGTCTGTGATGGTTGTAGCTCAACATCACCACATGTGGCTTTTTCATGTGATTTATCCATTGACTACGAGACAGAGACAATGCAGACAGCTGTCTCATGATTGATTTCTTTAAAATGCCTGTTAGAGGTAAAAAAGCTCCTCAGTGAAGTAAACAGCTCTCCATTTTTAGCTCTTGTGGTCAATATGCAGATGTGACAGATGTCAGTGTGTTCACCATGTGGCTTGCTCAATGGGCTTCAGCTAAAATTTGAGGTTAATGTCTAGAAGGTTCTCTGCAAAACAGTAAGGAAAGCCATCCTTAGAGATAAGACATGTAAGGTTGCAGAGGAAAACTATAGTCTTGTCTGGCCAACCAAGGACATCCCTCTGGACCACAGCTCACAATCTTACCCACAGGAAGTGATAATCCTGACCACAGGAAGCGCTTAACACGACCGCAGGATGTGATAAGTACAGAGAGATGCTAATTTAGAGCAAATGAAGCGTTGCGTTTTATCTTAAGTGATGTGACGAGGCACAAAATGGCTGCCCTGGCTTGACTGACGGAGCTCTTACCCAGCCTGGTTCTCATTGGTCGCCTGGCACAGGACGTACATGTTTCTCTCCCTCAGTCTCTCTCTGGCGCTGAAATGAAAACCACTTCAGAGTTTTTGGCAGTGAGATCTGGCAACCTGCTCTTAAACAAATCCCTTTTTTTAAATGTTAGAATTCCTATTTCACTTTTTTCCCTTGTTGTGTCGTTTACTTTCTCTTGAGTCCCTGTAGCAGACCAATTTATCCATTTTGTTTTGTTAGTTTAAAATACAGTGTTACTCTTATATACCATTTATACATACTATCCTCCTTTCCTCATTTATTACTATAGCCTGTGTTTGTCAGAGAGTAGGACCTAAAACCTCTGTGTCCTTTTAACCCCTGATGTGTCATTTACTATCCTCTTTGGAAACATACATTCCTCCAGAACCTTTTACCCATGTCCCTGTGGGCGAATGAGCTTCCACCAAATGTCCTCGGGGGGTTTGTTATTATCCAAAACAGTCTTTTTTTTTTTTTTATTGCACACGGACACACAAGCCAGGAGGTTGCAAGAGTATTTTAAACCATATGTAGTGTTTTTGCTCTGGAACAGCTCCAGAAGCAGCATCCATAATGGATTATAGGATTTTTTGTCTGTGTCTTCTGCTGCTAATGAAGTGAAGTGGCTTTATTAGCTTTTTCTGACACAGTGTCCAGTAGCATGAAGATAACATACTGCAGTACAGTTACAAATTCAAAACTGAAGGTTTATTAGCACTTTGGGAACACGAGCAGAGCCGGGATTAAAGCATTGTGACCTAGTTGTCAGTTATAGAGCTTGTGTTGGTGTGTCACAAGTGTGGGAATGGAAATAAGTAGGCGAGTGTAATAGATGGCAGGCCTGCTTTCTCCTCCGTTGCTCCACATGTAAATTGCAGACTTTAAGCAAACAAGCCTTTGAAGGTGAAGTTTCCCAGGTGGAAATGTTCAGCGCCGACTGAGCGCTGCATGTGTGACTATGCAGACGGCGATTTCCTTTAAAGGTGGGATCGTTAAATATTTCACCAGGTTTACTAGACGGCGCAGAGCTCATGGTCATACCGCAGAGAGAGTGAATGTTGTACAGTGCTGACCGTGTGAACACGCTTGCTACTGTGTGTCTGTGTGCAGACACGATTTGTACACGCCTTAACAACAGTGTGTTTGAGAGTGCGCGTTTGTTTGCGACACACCCTGTTTTGTAAACTATACATCCTCGCTCAGGTCCCCTCAGGCTGTGTACTTTGCCATCAGCTGCTTTACATCATAATTCACCAACTGTCAAACCAATGAGCTAAACACACACACACACACTGAAGAGGATGAACCACCGTTTATTTACAGTTGGTCTTTCTCGTTTTGGCCACAGGGCAACCGGAGGACCTGAGGTCGCCATGGGAACTGGCCCCTGGCCCCAGCCCCCGACTGAGGCTGAGCAGCTCCAGGCCCTGATGGCTGCAGCTAACGGTGAGTCCTATACCCCCTCGTCCTCTTCCTCCCTCTCATCAGTTCATCTCCTTTTTTCCAAACCAGTTTCATTCTCCTCATAAGCTTGGCCAGTGTGCGTGGGCAGGGCCGGTTTATTTAGGTTCCCGTTTGGTTGGAGGGCAACTGGCCAGACTCGCTCATTGATAAGGCTGTCTGTGTCGACATCGATGTTTCCATGTGGGCTGAGGCGTCCTCTGGATGCTCATTAGCACGCAGATGATCTCCAGACAGTGGACGTAACTACCTGCAGTTCCTTGGATGAACAGTACAGTGGATGCGTTGAATTGAATAACATGACAGAGGTGCATGTTGGCACTGTACACACCACTCACATGCACAGTGTTTTATCATAAGCAGAAGGTCATAGAGCTACGTGAAAAGTTATGTCATATACGACCTGCATAAGCAAAGATTCCTGTATTACACAACGCATCCACTGTCCTATTTCTCTGTTCCTGCAGTGACTGCCTAACCAGCACGGAGGGGACACACATAGTGATTCATCTTTGTGCTGATACTGTGGGAGTCTTAGTAATAACCTGGAAAAATACACGTAAAAATTGGCCTGGAGAGCCGACTGAGCAACACAAAATATAGTGACAGTAAAACACCAAATACACAAAATGATGGGGGAACAAACTCAACAAGATTTATTGCCAAATAGACTCAAGTCATTGTTTCCACTGTTGTTTTAACCATTGACACATCACATTTCCCTCCCTCTACACACACACACACACACACACACCCTCCCCCCTCTTGGACACTGCACCGGACATGGTGTGAAATTTTTCCATCGGAGTGAACAGAGACGGAGAGAGAGAACAGGCTCTGTCTTTAGTGGTAATCTTGCATGTCAGCACAAAGTTGGAAAGAACGAAGGGTTAGTGCCATCAGGAAGGAATGAACAAACAGTGCTTGTGATGAATACTGAAGGTCATCTCTCCTCTATACTTAATTTCACTGTGTTGATAAGCACAATGCAGGAGCAATCAATTACTAAAGCACTGTGAGAGAGCATTTTTCTAGTTACTGCTTGGGCTTTTTGGTAGCCAGTGTGAGCTAGCATGACAGTTTCCATGTGCATATGTGTACTTATATAGGCTGAGGGGGATCTACAGGATGGGGGAGGGAGCGTTTGTGTCTCTGGCTCTGCAATGCAGGGGCTGTGAGAGAATTATGAGCTGAGCAGCTACGTCATGCGCACACACTCACGCACACACACACACTGTGAGCAGGCATGATAGAAAACCAGGAACACAGAGGAGTATGCTGGGGAGACAGTTTCATCATCCTTGTTAAAAAAAAAAAAAAAAAAAAAAGAAAGAAAGAAACATCTGCACACAATCAAGCCTTTTGTAACACCTCTTGTGGTGCTTTTGTTCTTATTTGCTCCACTCATGCCCTCAGTTTTCAGTTCAGCTCACTGCATCGACATATTTTGCCTGAGCATTGGGATGTGTTTAAATTAAATCTAATGTTGACACAGATTCTCCCTTCAGCCAATTACGTTAGCAGCTTTAAAGTAGTTGGTTTTCTCCTGTTATGACCTAATCTCATTTCACTGCTTTAATATACTGAAACCTTAAAATTCCTCTTGTCTAATAAGTTTCATCCCTCTCTCTTCTCCCTCCTCACCCCTTATTCCCCCACTCTGTCTCTCTTCCCCCCAGAAGTGAGTGAGGCTACTGCTACCCTGGGACCCGGCACCATGGGCCTGAGCACCCGCTACAGCCCCCAGTTCACCCTGCAGCACGTTCCTGACTATCGCCAGAACGTCTACATCCCCGGCAGCACAGCCACCCTCACCTCCAACCCCCAGCAGCAGCAGGCCACGGCCCAGCAGGCAACCCAGCAGGCACTGCCTCCGCCCCAGGCCTCGGCCCAGCCCGAGCCCCCGAAGGCCGCCCAGACCCCTGCCTCCAAGAAGAAGTCCACCAAGAAGGAGAAGAAGTAGAGTCGGACAGAAAGAGGTAGAGGAATGAAAAAGCCGGCCCGATTTGATGAGAAATTCAACCCCCCATACCCCTCCCATTAGGTATCTTACTGCTCTGCTGTCGCTCATGATAGCCACGGTCTAAACAATGACAGCAAATCACTTTTGACCACATGGACGATGTTGATGGTTCTTTGAACGAGTGTCCTGAAGAATCTGAATGTGCTGAAGGCTGTTTCTGGTGTCGATAACCTGTGTTGTGCTAAAGGTCGAGTATCTTTGTCGGTGGATAGTTTTGGCAGGGTATGGGGGGTTATAGTGATTTGCTTTTTGTTTGTTTGTTTGTTTTTTATTTTGGCAAAATCAAATGAACTTGGACAAAGAGATTTAGTGTAAGGAACCTTGCTGGGATGACAAGGCTATACGCAGTGATGTATTCAGAGATGAAATGTTAGTGTCTTTCATGTTGGATTTATTGTGCTCTTTCCCTGAGGTGGAAAATCGGCTATTGTAAAGTACGCTAGTTGCCATCCATTAGATTCCTATATAGGGTCAGCCTTGCAGGGTCTTAAAACATTAGGCCTGTGGATATAAGGCTGTTGTTTGACAGGTATTACAAACTCTTCTGCATGCTCTTTAAGGTTCAAACCGCATATACTAGTTTAGAGTTGCAAACTATGCATTGCAAAAGCAAAGAGGAGGACATCCCGAATCTGTTATCCTCCCTCCAATCGCAGGTCAACATAATGCACATGTAGCATTTACTTGACACAAAATGAAAATTACTTTTGTAATCATAGTTTAAAAAAAGAAAAGGAAAATACGATTTTAATCTCCTGATATTTTTGTGACCTGAGCATGCACCCAGAGGAAGGGCAGGCAGAGGGTGGGGTAGTGTTGCATGTCAGGGAGTCATGAGCCATGCTGTCCATGCAGGTGGTATAGCAGCAGGGACTGGCTTCTTGTATAACACCTCCAGATGGGCGCAGACATGTCGTGCTGTCCCGCACCCTCTACCCTCCCCTCTTCACACCCAGCTCGTGTCCTCCCCTCACTACACTCACTACCCCACGTTGAGAGCCAAACAAAGAGAAATGCACTGTTCGTATTCTGATGATGAGATGATGTAGGGGTAGTAATCACTTCGGTCTTTAGGGAAACGCGTAGATGTGGTTAACTTAAGTGCTTAGGCGTTTCTAGACACTTTGCAAGCCTCTATAGTATTTTCCCTCACTGTCCTGAGGTGCTGAAGAAACTTCTTGATGTGACACAGTAACATGTTTTTTCTTTGGGAGATAATGATTCGATAGCATAGAGGAATTGTTTGTATAAGATATGAAGTCTTTACTTTGCTGTCCATCTGCCTGTCAGGCCTCCTGGCCAGATACAACTGCATGAGAAAAGGCAGCTTGCAGGCTGGGTCCTGGTGAGTGGAGGGGGGGTGGTGAGTGGTACACAGACTGAGATGGCACCATTATGTCAACCAGGGGGTGGGGAAACAACCTTGGCTCTACCCACTGAATGTACAGAGGAACCACTGTTGACCCGCCCACCCCTTAAACTTTCTCTAATGCACTGACCCAGGTAGAGGTCAACAGAGCCAAGCACAGCCGTCCCTGTTGGTGAGGAGATAACCACTCGAGAGCCCTTTTAAATATCCCTCCTCCATTGAAATCAATGGGAAACCTCAGCCTCTCTACCACTGGCCTCTCCCCTTCCACTCACTGGTCCCATAAGGCTCTTCTCCCACTGTAAATAAACACAAGTCCTGTTGATGGTATGAGCCAGTTGTTTGTATAGTAGGGACCACGTCCAACATTTTCAAAATAAAAGTCCCTCTCCACAAGGCGTGGCTTACTACTGGAATGTGTTGCATTTTGTTTTTCAAGAAAAATAATAAAAACCACACTTTAAAAAAAAAAATCAATAATGAATAAAAATCTGAGATGTTCTTCAACAGTTTGTGTTGCAATGTAGTAACTAAGCACCATGGAAGCCAACTAACTCTTCATTGTAAATAAATGAATTAAAGATAACTTTAGATAAGTAAACAAAGTGACACACGTAGACTAGTTAACTTGTGATATGTGTTGCGCATATTTTTGTGTTCATTTTTCTCTCTACTATCTTTTATCACCCTGTAAAGAAACAAAACAAAAAAATATGGAAATGTTTCTATCCTTCTGTAACCTCTTAATGTTCTTTTGCGGTGATTTTCTCTTGTGCATTTGTGAAAGAATGCCTCTCATTCTCTTTCTGTCCATATGAACAAATGATTATAAATATTATATATGTGTAAGTCCGTCCGCTGCTGAATTAATACTACTCTATCCTGCTGTATTATCTTTCTTATCAAATGCTTAGCCCCCATGCTATACCCCTGTGTTACTCTTATTTTTATGCTAATATTTATATTGCTGTTTTATTTTCTCTTGAACACTGACATTTCAAATAAAAAGATTCTGAAATCATTTAAAAAAAGACTTGTGTTTGTGGTTTATTCTATGTAATTATGTGTACTTTTCATACAGTTTGAGTGAGTTTGCATGTCCATTTACAGAGCTAATCCTATTCATTCATGAGACTCACTTGTGAGAATTATTTAATGATGTAAGGCGCAGGGTGTTGTGAATTAACATTTTTACCTGGGGCATCTTGTCTGTGTGACCCACATTCAGCAGCACTCCTGATGTTTGCTTTGCTGTACCCTCGGCCCGTTTCACATGGTTCTTTGTGGCAGACAAAAGGGTGTAAAAAGAAAACAAAATATGAGGTTGTAAAACATTATTTTCCATGATGTGTCAGTTCAGAATTCACATAGCCTTAGCACTGTTTTTTAACTACTGTCCTCTGATCGAATGATAAGTGTAATAAAATGTAAGATTAAATAATTAGGTATTTTCTATGCTAAGAAAATTCATATATTTTTTTTATTGAATTAAATGGAATTACCATTTTAAAATTCCCTGCAGCCAGAAAATATAAGAATTTTACATTAGCTATTCAATGTGGTATTTTATATATTCTTTCATTTTAGTGTAGCTGAAATAGGCTGTTTACTTGTAAGCACATTGTCCTCATAGAGTGATGATTCATGTAATTGATATCATATATCATCAGAAACCACAATGACTAAAAAATTGACCTGATGTAAACACTTGAGCGTATATTGTGTGATGTCTGTCATGTTTCATTCAGCTGCTTTTCTAAATACAGAAAATAGATTAAAGGTAACAAGACAAGAAGAGCAAAAACACATCTACAGTCAAAGCAGCTCATTCCACTTAGACGTGCCTTCTCTCCTCCTTCTTTAACTCATCGTACTAGAGCCACATGTTCTTTAACTCGCCTCCCTGAGATACTGGGGCCGCTATAGGGAACATGGTAGCCTGCTCCGGCTCTTTGTGCCTTCCACAAGGTCTTGCACAATAACATACGTGCCTATAAATAGCCCGTAGGACGTCACTAAGCAAAACAAAAGGAGCAGGCTCTGCTGCAGATGTTGGGGGATGGAAGGAGGGAGGCAGAGGGATGGAGAGGGCACAAATGTTTTTCATGAATCAGGCGTGACGTCCAACGCCAGCTCAGGCAAATTGTCCTGCCTGAAGATCACACAGGACCAAAAGGTTTGAGACATTTGAGCGAATACTTGAAAAAGATCTTTTCATTTATCTGCTAGTTTTCAAATACTTCCCGTCTTCTAGATTAGCCAGAATGGTTTTAACTCAGCAGTCCAGATCTTCACAAAGCAGCATTCCCACATCAAACACTGCAGATTCACATACCCAAAATGGCCGACTCTCGTCACCCTTCTCTCACTGTCTGTCGGCCCCAGTAGCTGGATGCTTTTCTCCTTCTCCACCTCTTCATTACAGATCTATGCAGTGACCATTATTGGCTCTGCTCAAGGCCTGTCTGAGCTGAATGACCTGCAGGAAGACAAACATATTCAGCCATTAACACATTGCAACTCTGCCATGCTTCCTGCACATGTCTTTGTCAGAGTGGAAGGGAGGATATCCCACACACAGACACAAGTGGATGAGTCAGAGGTAATAACACACGTGGGTTTGTCCCAGTTTGATTCACTGGAGATCAACAGTACAGCGGAGCTATTCTAATTTTGGGTGACAATCAAAGGAAATTGACGTGCTATCCATACGGGTACAATATACATTTACTATTAGGCTTTAAAATAGCTTTGGAGGTATTATATCAGTTAATGTTTGTCATCCTGCGACTCACAGAGACTCCTACTATTCTCACTGTTCCCATGTGTCATCCATTTCCCGGAGGGGAGACCCAGCAGAATGGAGAGCTTGTTCTTTTATTGCCCCCTTTGGGTCCCCCACCCTATCTCGCTTAATTAAGCACATTCCTACTGATTATACGCACACAGACATATACACAATAGAGTGACACACACAGTCACACACACACGCAAAAAAAAACTTCAAACCAGTGATGTATAGCAGGGTTGTCCAAAGAGGGGAAACTGTAGCAGACTGGAACTTGACAATGGACTGCCTGTGCACGGTAACAGCATTAGTCAGACAGCCGGGACACAAGAGGGAACAACAGGCATCATCACATCCTGAATGTGACACGTACATGTGAGCAGGCATGTGGCAGCCCAGAGACACACTTATACACTGTGGCCAGTCAGTGAGTCAGTGAAAGTCAGACATTCAAAACATGCTCACAAACAAAAGCAGCGAAAAGCAAATTTCTTGCATAGCCTCGTAATCAAATGTATTCTAATCTGTTTGGAGTAGAAAGTATAGAGCAGAGCTCTTTCTCCTCTCTCACAGTATGTGAGCTGCCGGGCAAGGCCGGCAAGAGTAAACAAGGATCTCATTTCAGGCTGAGGAGGATCACGTCGGATCCATGTGAGGAGAGAGCAGGAAATGACGTAACGCCTGCCTGTGGCGGGACAGGAAGTGAAGTTTACGCGCCTCTTTTACTCTTCCCCCCTTGGTAGTCCAGCGAAAAGGAAGGAACCCCACCGCTCATCCTCCCACTCTGACCTCCTCTCTTCTTCCTTCCTTGCCCCACCTCCCCACCCCCCGTTTCCTCCCATCCTGCAGCTGTCTCTGCAGTGTGTTGGGTCACCACATGTTGGAGGACAGAGCACTGCCTTGTGGAAACACAGTGGGGATAAAGACCAGCTTAATCTGGACTTTAGCAGGGAATGAGTCGAAATGTATATATTTACTGTGCCACAGTCGCGTTAAGCATGGCCTAAATCCAAATGACACACTTAGTGGAGATTACATATTAAAGTTTTAGAGATCCAGAAACAGACAGCAGCGGGTTAATGTGATTTCTTCTCATGCAGAGACAGAAAGACAGTCCACTGTTTTTTGGATGGATGTTCCTTATAAAAAATTAACAGGGAGAGAGGGGAATGGAATCTTTTTTTCTTTTGGCACACTCAGCCAGATCCAAAAATAAACCCAGACTGTCCTGCACGATAACGAATATCAAGTAATACCCACTAATTGGCTGCTTAACCATCCTCTCTATGCTGTGGTAAACACATGATATTTACTATGTTTCTTAGATAATTCCCAAAAGCCTGTTTTCATTTATCATGTCAGCTGAGAGGAATGTGGCCATCAGGCAGAGTCAAGGCTGAAAGAAGAGGAGGCCACTGAGCCAGAGCATTGGCGCGCCGGAGCCTGAACGTTGCTAAGGTTAACAGTACCCTGATTTAAAGAGACACAGTAATGCGCTGGCTGCTGGCTCAACTAAATCACAGAGATGGAGCTGTAGCAATGTGGAAGAAGAACACAATGCTCCCTTTCAAAGCAGCAAAACCCTTTTTTCTCTTCATCTGAAAAGCCCCCTCCCTCTCTCTGCTCTTTCTCTCGCTCGCTCGCTCTCCCTCTCTCGCCTCATCTTCTCTGCCAAGAGCTCTCGCGCCTGTTTTGTCAGCTGGGAGGATGGAAATCAGACAGCGGGGAGACGAAGAATGAGGGGAGGAAAGGCAGACTGAGGGATAGTGAGTTGAATTTCAGGTGACATGGTTAATTGCTGTGTTATGATTTTGCTGCAGCGAGTTGGAGATAGAAGAAGAGAGGAAGCAGTGTCTCCTCATGCTTATGTCAGGTGTCAGTTTACTAGCTTACAAGTCAAGGGTCAAGTGTGTATAACAATGCAGTGAAGTGATATGGTCAGCCTCCGGCAACAGACAAAGAAAAAAGAAAATGCAAAATGAAGACCAATGTAATAGACCTCAATTTCCATTCACTCGACAAAACAGAACAATGTGTGTGTTATGAGGGGATCAAAAGCTTCCATCTGGTGCAATGTGGTTTGAGGGTATCTCCCGCCCCCACCCCGTCTCCGCACTCTCTCCAACACACACACATACACATGCAAACTCAACCATAACCCCAATCCCTCATTACAAGCCGTGCACCCCATAAGCCCATATCCTCCCCACATCCAGCAGCTACCACACCCCCAGCGCAGACAGTGCAGAGTATCTAATCCATTTCCTCGACCACTGTGGTTGTCATGGAAACGCAAAATTCCCCATCTGAGTGATGAGGAGGACTGGAGCGAGGAGGGAGTAGGGTGGGAAGCAGAGGATTCAGTGTGTTAGGATGCACAAAAGAGCCAATAGGCTAAATATTCTCTTTCTGCTTTCTTATTTTTTTCAACACTGCCACCACAGAGGTGTATGTGTGTGTCTGTGTCTGTCTGTGTGGCTGCATGTTGGCGCCACAGAGTATGAAGGATGCTGTGCTGCATGGATGAGATTTTGTTCATGCCAGGGCATTAGTTTGGGGATAAGTGTGTGTGTGTGTGTGTGTGTGTGTGTGTGTGTGTGTGTGTGTGTGTGTGTGTGTGTGTGTGTGTGTGTGTGTGTGTTCTCAGAGGTCGGACACACTGTGGATGTGCAACTCCTCAGTCATGCACACACTGACACAGAGGCATGTCGACAACTCAGCGCCATGGCGACAGGTGTTGCAGAGGAAATGGCGCAGCTGCTGCATGGATATTTCAGGCTAATAAGCATGCACCATCAAGCTCCTCTCTGCTCCCCTCCCCACGTTTCCTCTCTGCTCCCTGAACCAACACACCCGTTGTCTGATAGTTGAGACTGGAATGCAAACCCTGAGGGGAGTCCATCTTGAACATTATTACATATTTGGCTGGCTGTTTGATAAAGGCACAAGGTTGAGATAATGAAGAAGATTCAGCCACTCTGACAAAGTAATTGCTGTCATGAAAAGGAAATTTACAATAAAATCCAGAACTAAATCCTATAATTCCAAAAACACAAACATTTTAAACGATACAACCATCAGCTCTTTTAACCACCTGAAAATTTTATTTCATAAAGAAATCATTTGACATTTTAGGAAATACCTCTATTTGTTTTGTTGCTAGGAGACAGTCAGGGCCCTCATAACGTCTGATTAAGTAAGGAGCTGGAGTCAGGAGACAGTTAGCCTAGCTTAGCATAAAGATTGGAAGCAGAGTGAAATAGATAACCTGGTTCTGTTAGAAGATCAAAGCAACCTTCAAACCAGGACCTTTAAGTAAATTCTACATTCATGCATGAGCACCATAGGCATTGTCATCAGTATGGGGGACAATTATTTTAGCGCTTAGCACACCTACGGAGCACACGATGAATGGAGAATTTTCATTGCTATCTATTTTGTGAAGCTCCTAGAGCTCTTTAGAAAACACTGACTTTCTCTTTGACATGACAGCTAACCATGGATGTACAAACAGAAAGGCTAAGCATACCAACTATGACTAAGAAGCCTGACTCTAACTCACCGGCTGGCAACAAATTGATTGATCAACAAATCAGTGTGGATTTCAGATGCACTGTTTATGTTATTATATTGGATTAGGGTAATACTGAGTGTGATAGAACATGATAAACATCTGTACAAGTCTTGAAAACAAGCATATTATTATCATTATTTTATTGGGGTGAAAACAAAACACTTTGCTAGTGAATGTTGAAAACAAGGACATTCTGAGGCTTTACAGTTATTTGTCGATGAACCAGGTTGTCTAGTCATCCTGAACTTGTTTAATCTGTACACAAACTGAAATGAACAAATGCCAAGTTATGGTTCAACTAAGTTTTGAGTGAGCAGTTGTTGCCCGCCAACTTGATGGTGACAAGGCTGCAGGAAGTCAGTGCTCACTAAGAAATAATTACAGCATGTAACACCCTTTAAAACAGCATTTTACAGATTAACTGTACAGATTAAACAATTGAGACACAATGTGTTATTTGATTTTAGAGGTGCAGGTAAACAGATCTTAGAACTATGGACAGAGCAAAGCTAGCTGTTTCCCACTGTTTCCAGTCTTTATGCTAAGCTAAGCTAATCACCCCCGGATCCAGTCCCATACTTAGCGCACAGACATGAGAGCATTGATCTTCTAATATGACTCTACAAGAAGCAAATAGGGGTCTTTCCCAAAATTACAAAATATTTCTCTAAGTATTTTCCAGCAGAGCCACAACCACGAGAGAGGAAGGTGAAGAGCAAAAGACAAATACAGAAATATCTCATGTGGAATAACCAGTGTTGTTCTACTACAGTATATATTCATGTAGGACCACATTGTTCACACTAAGAAGCTTGTAGAAAAAATATGTTTCATCAGCAGGAGGCACACGCACATCCACAAATTCTTTGGTAACAATGACCTGCACATGAAGACGAAAACACATCAGCACTCTTGTATCTCACCCACAATTCTTCTGTAATTGTATATGGCCATGACAATGTGAAGACGACCATGCGTGCAGTGCAGTATTTGCCCTGAAACATCAAGATATTAGGACTTGAGAGTAACAACAAAATATACAGCAAAGAAAAACATAACTGAGTGCTAGTTGATCCAGGCAGAACACACACACACACACACAACAGGAAATCATATGAGAAAGTTGCATACTAGTGACACACCAGGGAATAACAATCTGGACCTAAACATGTCTGAAATCAACAACGGGGACAGTGGGAATATTTTGAGAGCTGTAGCTCACATTCTGACAGTGATCCGAGTGTCAACAGTGCTGGTGGGATACAAGGGACTCGGCTGCACACCAGGACCCCTGGGACAGGTGTTAAACCCATCAGCAGTGGAGGACACTCACAAAGCCGGGACCGTTCTCTTGGACCATGGGAAACACTTAAAACATACTAGAGGTTGATTAGGATTAGTATAACAGATAGAGATGCAGAAGGAAAAAGATACACACATTCCTACTGCATCTATTATGTAAACTAAATGTAATGTAAGAATGCATGAAAATCCATAAGACACAGAGCTGTAAGCCGGTGAGGATAAAAAATCATGAGCCATATTTGTTCTACTTTCTGTGCTTTTTGACGCAGTGCAGTCAGACTGTGCACAATTAAACATTCCCAGTCAAAGCAGCGTCTCATTTAGAAATCTGAATGAATCATGACTGGTTTGCTTGCCTGAATGCATCTGTGTGGGTGTGTGTGTGTGTGTGTTTGTTTGTGTGTAGCGGCAGCAGGCAGAGGAAACAACCCTCCGAGAGGATTAATTAGAAAATACTGCAGGACGTTCTGAGAAAGGAGGAGGAAAAAAGGAGGAGAGAAGAGAGAGGAAAAACAAGCTCCAGTGCCCTAATTTACTGCTCTCATGGCACATCAGACGCCCTCCCCTCCATCTCTGTCTCTTTGTTCTCCCGCTCCCATCATCGACTCTGCATTTCTGCATCACTCGCACAACACAAAACATTAAACTGGTCAAAATCATTTCATTTTTTCACCCATTCTTTTCTATGACACCAATGTCATTGTCTCTCTTTCGCCAACCACACTTCTCCCTTAAAATGGAGATCTGCCAGTCTCCTTTTGTGACCCCGCCTTTCTCCCATCCATCCATCCATCCATCCATCCGTCCATTCCTTCCATGTCTGCCTCCCCTCCTCTCCCCCTTTGGTGACCTCTCTGTGTTTTCAGCAGTGGAAGTCCAGGGAGTAGTTTGTGTCATTCGTCTGTCTGTGTCCATAAAGCTCAAATATTCATGTGCCCGCTCCGCTCCGCGCAACAACGGATGATGTCGGGCGGCAACAGACTCCCAGTTTCCATGGCAACCTCCACCATCCATCCCCCCTCCTCCCTCCCTCCCGCGCTTCTCCCTCTGCTCTCTGACTCAGTTGGGTGGTAGAGAGGGATGGTGGCGACGGTGATTACCTTTCTAGCAACATATAAGGCTGAGACATCAGCATCACATGAATTAGATCAGTAGGAGGTGAGAGGATGAAGTGAAGAGGTGGAGGGAAAGGGAACTACAAATAATGTTCATTAGAGAGAAGCAGATGACAAACAGAAAGAGGAAAGGGGGCTTTGGTGATTGCACATTGAAAGAAAGAAGAAAAAAACATCTTTTAACAGGGAAGGACACCAAGATGAGTCTCCCCGTCCTGCTGCCCCCCCTGCCAGCTCTAGCCTGTCCTGGTCTCCTCCTCTGTGATGTCCCTTTGTCCTTTCAGCATGGCACAGGGGCTGTAAGCTGCTTACTATAATACAGCTACACAATGCCTCCTAATACTCCTCTCTTACCCCCCCACCCACCCTGTCTGTCTGCAAAATGGATTGTAATGCAGTGCACTGCCCCCTATCCTCATGTGCCTCTTTACAGTTGGTGCTTCTGCGATGGAGCTTTTCTAAACAGGAAGTTGCAGCACGTTAACCTTTCTTTCCGCAGACCTTCGTCTCTGGAATGGATTTTAATGTGGCACTTGACCCGTGTGTCCTTTGCGTTATCGGTATAGAGCAGTGACTCACGCTGCCTGCACGCACAGCTGTAACTGTCCACCTATCTCAGTTTAGTCATTGTTTACAGGCCTGATCTTTTCTTCTCATCGCCTCTGCTGCAATCTCAATATAATGCCTGAGTGAGCAACAGCCACAGTGTTATTCCCCTCTGTTTAAGATGCACTGTCTGTTCAGCTGCAGCTATAGTATGTTCACATCTGTGCTTCCTTCTATGTAGGTCATCTCTATGTCGGCATTTGTATTTTGTTTTCTCTCCCTCTCTTCTCTCTGGTAAAGCCTCCATTTTAGCATAAAACCTTTAAAGGCTTGAACACAAAATATATTAAGTCCAGATCGTTGTGAGGATAAATAAACAGTAGATGAGGTGTAAAAGAAGGAAGGGGATGCTTAAAAGAAAAGAGATAAAAAAAAAAGGGGGCACAGATGAGGGACAAGAAAGAGACCTGAAAGAGGAAGCAAAGTTGGAGCAGAGGGAGGTGAGGGAAGCAGACGAGACAGGCAGGGAGGGGAAATAAAGGAAAATCAAGGAAAGTCTGGGATGGCTGCTGATTTTTGCCAGCAGGAGGTGAGTGTAACCATGGTTACCAGGCAAAGGAGTGATGTCATTGCCTCTAATAGGTGCTATGCATTGTGGGGGATTTTGGGGGGGTTGGCAACAGGAGTCTGTTCTCCACCTTCAGCAGTTATTGTTGCACATCAGGAGAAAAATGGGAACTATGTCGTAAATGAGCTCATGTATTTGGGAATTTTGAGTTTCATTTAGTCTTTACAGAAAATAAAAGATGTGCACTGGCACAGCACCAGACATTCCCAGTGTATGCCAGCTTCATTACCTTGCAGTTTCCCCTAAAGCTCTTTTTTAAATCCAAGCTCATTACGTATCCCTCACATACAGAAAAAAACATAACATCTGTCCTAAATATTTAGTAGGACTGCAAATATAAATGTCATTATCAACTGATTGTGTCTGCAAATAATCCATCTTTAAACCTAAAATTTTAATACTTTGTGTTGTCTTATCAACTGCTGTCAAAAAATTATCATTGTAAAATATAGACCAGAAAAGCAGCAAATCCTCTTTGAGTATTAACCTATTATTAAAAGTGTATTTAAGCTGTCATTACTTTCTGTGGATCAATCAACTCATCATTTTAGTTGTAGATCTGCACTAATTTCTGGACAATAATCAACAAGAAAGCTCATCTCCATCCTCAGGATTTTGACCAGAAGCATTTTGTGAGGTTTAAAAATCCACCTCTGTCACAGTCTGCTCTTTCTAACCTCTAAATGTCACTGTAGATGTAGGCTTGTTATCTTCACCCCATATTAACCCTCCTGAGATGGGGTTATATAGGACACACATGCATGTCCACACACACACACACACACACACACACATACAAATGTAGACATGCTTCTAAGGCATGCATGCACACACAACCTCTCTCTCTCTCTCTCTCTCTCTCTCTCTCTCTCTCTCTCTCTCTCACACACACACACACACACACACACACACATATAAACCACACCCAGAAATGTACTGCCCCCAAAGGAAATCAGACGGCTGCAGGCTCAGCTAATGTAGGTCAATTGACTGATAACTGCCCTACCTCCACCAATGTGTATGGACAGATAGAGAGCAGGAGGGAGGGGCAGACACACAGACACAGAAGAAAAACAAACTCTTGGCATGACACTGGCATGACCATGTAACCACTGAGAAAGTGAACCATCTATAAACAACATCCACATAAACAGTTACAAAAATAAAAGAATAAATACAGAGCAAACACAGGATGTTCAGTTCAGATGGGGCATTGCACAGACCCTTGTGATCAGAGCCTGACTAGTCCAGAAACAACAGCCTCCAGGCCTCCACATGGATATCAACTCAGATTTATTATTAGTATTTTTCAGTTTAATTTACCTTTTCATTTTTGTTTTCAATTCAGTGTAGTCAGTTAGTTAGTTGCCCATTTCAGGTTAGTATTTATCATTTAAAAATACTTCCTTTTAATTAGTTTCAGTATCAGCTTTTTATTGTTTTGTTTTTAAATAACCAATAACACCTTGTGAACCTCGTGCAGACATCCCAGCTTCAATAAACATTTGCACCAATGCCTCCTCATGTACATTGAGTTCACAAATTTGACCAAATTGAGAAAAACTAAAGCTGTAATTTTCTGTATACTTTTATTGTATTTTAGTTTGCTTTGTAACTAAAACAATATTGTCTCTGTTAGTTTTTGGTTTTCTGTAAAATTCAGTTATTTTTATACTTTATACTTTTAGTTTGCAGTTTAGTTTCAGTTAACTAAAATAACCTTGTAACATCAATTCAGCAGCACCACACGCTGACAGGACAGCCAGAATATACTGACGTCAACACAGGACTTAATCTATAAAGTATCAGCCTTCTCTGTGCCCTGAGGGAAATGTGGTTTATCTAATCATAACAAAGCACCTTAAAGAACAGTGATAATGTCCACAAGCTTTATGATGTTTTTCTCAGAGTGTAAGCAGGAACAGATTCATCGCTGTCTTTTTTTATAAACCACATTCATTATCAGCCACAGGACATCTCCACTGTTTCAACCATCCAGCACAACAAGAACCTGTCTTCAAATCAATTTGCAATTTTCTGCCTTTTATAAAGTTCTATTTCAATCACTGGTGGCTAAATACAGAAAAAAAGAAAGAAAAAAAAGTAGGAGAGAACACTCTCATTTTAACAGTAATGGCAGCCAGCTGAGGAAATATTAAATATATGGAGACAGACAAGCCTGCCTGAATGTCTTGCTCATAGACTGTGTGGTCTTGCTATGTTCTGACTAACACAGACACCCGACACTGGTCAGCTGTGCTCACAGAAACACACTGCTAAGACCATCAGCAACAGTAATGGCTCACACAGGACTGAAACACAGGATTACGACCCACAGGTTGTTAACTTGTCACTATAGGCTGTTTGTGATATCAAATGTCAGGTTTGTTGTGTCCACACTGATGTAGCCTGTGCCACTACTGATGTCAACACCTCCACAAGAATGTGCGCTTATTTGAGCAACAAACAAGCTACTTTGTTTACACTACATGTGAGGACTCTCTGTAGGTTTCCTGACAGTCTGTGTGCACGTGAGAGAGAGAGAGAGAAAAGAGGGGAGGCACTATGGTTCTGCATGTGGCCGTGTGATGCGTGATGCCTGATGCTTATTGATATTCTGTTGGCATCAGCCTCCAGCACAGCCTGCAGAGCAGACAGACCCTCCTCTCCAAATCTCTCATATTTAGGGGAGAAATCCATCCCCAGAGAGACATGGTCATCCACTGGTGTCAGGGGTGGAAATGTTCAAAAAATAAAATTGTGGGTGGTGGCAGGATTAATTTGTATCTATTTATGTGTGGTTGATTGTGATTTGGGGCAGAAGGAGATCAGCCTGCCTTAAAAATGTAAAATATAAAAATGCAAAATAATGGTGATATAAACAATTTTGTTGGTGCATAAATATGCGTTGCCTCTGATGTTTCATCACACCATGGAGGGGCAGAAGAAAAAGCTATAAACCTAATTCCAAAAAAAGTTAGTTAAATGAAAATAGAATGCAACAATTTGCAAACAAACTGTATTTATTGACAGCAGTTTTACGAAGTGTTCCAAAGCCCATGTAGCTCATCCATCTACAGTCATGTGTTTGACAAAGTGTTGAACCTCTCTCCATCCTCATTTGTGAACAACTGAGTTTTTCCAGGATGAACCTTTCATACCCAATCATGATACTATCACCTGTTACCAATGAACCTGTTTACCTGTGGAATGATCCAAACACGTGTTTTTGGATCAGTCCACAACTTTCACAGTCTTTTGTTGCTCCTGTCCCAACTTGTTTGAAACTTGTTGCTGCCATCAAATTCAGAATAAGCATCTATTAAAACGTCAATGAAGTTGATGAGGTCAAACATTAAATATATTATCTTTGCACTGTTATAATTTGAGTATATGTAAAAAGGATTACCAAATGATCAGATTGTGTTTGCTCCATTTTTTTTGGAATTGCTGTTGCAGTTTTTTTCAGCTGCTCAAATGATAAGGAGAGGAACAAGGCAGTGGATGCTGAGTTGAAGCGGCAAATACAGGAGAAAGCCACAAGGAGAAAAGAAGAAGAAGAAAAGGTGAGGAGGTTGAGACAGAAAATGAGAAAAGGTCTAAATTTTTCAGCCTCTTTTGGTAAAACATTAGCCATTGCCAAACTTTAAATTTTAGAGCCACACAGGCGTCTGTTTTCAGATAACACACAATTCTCTTTACAAAAGCCCCATCTGCTCTTTAATAGGATTTAATGCTTAAGTTGTCTCTATATGTTGGACATCTTCAGATCTGATGCACACAGCAACACACACACACACACACACACAGTCCCTTTCAGTCCCCTAGCACGCTGCTCATCAAGTTTGTGCTGATGTGCAGGACATGCAGACTGTTTTGTCAGCCAACATATCAAATCGGTTTAGTGCAAAACATGCTTCACTTCCAGATGAACAAACGCACAAACAAGACACAAACAGAGGACAAATAAGCAGAAAAATCTGATGGCAGGCAGATATGGGACAGGGAGACAAACAGAAACAAATGGGATGGAGAAGAAAGAGAAAAACAAGTTGAAACAATGATAAAGAAAATGCTTACGACCAATCACAAATGCATGTGGACATACAGTGAAAGAATCATATATCAGAGCCACTCCACAGATATGTGGAAACAACAAGTCAGACAGACTGACAGACAGGGAGTGTTTTAATTCCTGCACCCTGCTGCTTCAGAGTGATGCAGGGCAGCGCTGCGATGATGGAGATGTCACTCAACGGCATGATGGCACAGCCAATCGGTTGACACTCTCTGGCCCATGTTAATTGTCCGCTAATTGTGTGTCACATGGAGAGTGTTATACAAGCAGCCGAGTAATTTGATCAAGGGGATATGATCAAGATATGATGACTGATGCAGACAGGGAGACATTTACACAGCACGATGAAGGGGTGTGAATTTATGCACTCACTTGCAGGCAAATGCAAAATGATGCAAACAAGCACCCAAATGCACAGACACACATTCAAATTCAGTCATACACAGACGATCGTTCCAAAACATGAGTTAAAGTCCCGTTTTTTTGTTAGCATTCTTCAGCAGTCGCTCGAGCCCTGTTTCTCTGGAGTTTAAATGCCACAGTAGTGTGTATTTCTTTCCTGAAACAGCAGGAAAGTTGAGAAACTGCCAATCTAAACAAATGAAGCGAGGCTTTAATCCAAAGTTCTCAAAAATGGAGACTGGGAGAGAGAGAGAAGCAGGGGGATGTACGGCCAAGTTAAAGACAAATGAAACAAATTTATTTCAGAGCCCTGGCAATGTGGTTGCTCTTAGCAGCCAGAGAAACACACACACAAACACACACAACGCACACAAGGTCTGGGTCAGAGGAAAAGAAGAGAGAAAGACAATTTGATGTAAAAAGGACAAGAAAATATCAGGGGGAGGAAATATATAGAATATAAGTAATAATATGTTTTGTGTATGTAAGTCTATTGTTTTCTTCTCTCCACAGCTGAGATCACATCTCCTCTTTCACGTCCAACACTCCCTCCCTCCTTCAGGAGGCGGAGGGGTGGCAGATATGCTCCGAGGTTCACTTTGCTACCTGGAGACCGACAGCCTCCCTCGGCCGGCCAATCAGAGGCTGTGAAAAACAGACTCCTGCTCTTCCATTGGCCCACCGCTCCCGGGAACTCATTCCACTATCAATGGCCGTGTCATTGTGTCGTCTGGCAGTGCTGAAGCCAATTATACTGCCCCCTTTCTTTGTTCAGACCTCTTTTCTCCAGCAGACCCCCTTCACGCATATAAGGACACACACACACACAGAGACAGACACACACGCATACAAATCTACCCCGACGCCTCAGAATGTCACAACAAGAGGCTGAGGGAGTCTGGGAATCAGAGGACCTGAAACTCATAGTAATGAGACGTCATTATAGATCACAATCAACCCTAAATCCTTGATCGGTAACTAAAATAAACTAAATGGTTTACTTCATCTGAAACAAAACCGAAATATATTTGGATTTGAACTCTTCTGCTAAATGTAACCTGTAATATAATCCTTCCAGAGGTCGCCCCGGAGGTGTCTATGCACTTTTTAATGATTTCTTTGACTTTTGTGAAATTTGTGTTTGCGTTATTGTCGTCTATAAGATGACCTCTGTCTGTCTGCCCAGTGCAAATATGGTTATGGATTGGCAAAAAAAAAAACCTCCTGGCAACATTAAAAAAAAAGCTGCTGTTTGCTAAATGCAATTGACATCATCATCATCATCATCATCATCATTAAAGAAATAATCAACAGCATCATAAAATCATCATCACATCATCCAAAATGGCAGTAGTTAGAATGAAAGAAATCTTCTTCATCAAAGAAATCATCATCATAAAATAAGTCTTAAGTCTTCCTCCATCCAAAAAATCATAATCAGTGACTCAAAGAACTCATCATTAAAGAAATCATGATCATCATCAGAGACGTCATGAACAAAGAATCATTGCCATTAAAGAAATCCTTCTCATCATCCTCAAAATTTCAGTTTCTGCATTCTTTTCATTGCTCTACATGAACTTAACATGCATCTTGTGAAATGTTGCAGTTGCACAAAAATTGATATGAACATAATCGTCTTAATTGACCTCATCATCAAGGAAATCACTATCAAAACAAATGTCAATACTATTCTGAAACAGGATGATCTCAACATATTTTGACAAGCAAACATGAATTCAGCCTAATCAGCCATAATAGGTGTGTATAATACACAGATATACATAGTGACATGCCTTTCAACATCCTGCCACAGAGTACTTCATCACGCCCAGTGTTCAGACACTGACACGTACTCTTCTGAGCAATCAAATTTAAACTGAATCAGAGACAGAGTTTGCTGTCTGTCCTGTTATCGCTCCCTGTGGCTGACATGAACAGGATGTGCTCACATGTTTGCACAGCCACGTGTGGTGTGTAAACACAGTCACAAGCGTGAGTGCAACAGTATATAAGCACACAGTCAGACACGCCCACATAAGAACACACCTGCCTACAGGCTACATGTAGTGAAGGATGCAAACGTGCCCAACAAACTGAACAAAGAGGATGCGCACACAGCAGGCATGAGTCCACAACACACACACACACACAGAAACACACACAGGTCGTCTGCTCACAGCAACAGACTGTGGGAGCGGCTGAGAACAAAGTCCACAGCTTTTTTAATGCAGAAACCTCCACTTCGGCCTTCCTTCCTATCTGACTCTCTCTGTTTGTCTCCCAGCCTCTTTCATCTCTTCTACTATATGTTCACTTCATCCAGTCTCAAACCTCCCCACTGTTTTTAATTGCAACTCTCACCGTCTCCCTCCCTCTGCTCCCTTGCAGTCACTCAAGCTCTCGTCTTCAGAAAGATACTGTTTCCTTTAAGCTAACAAAACCATCTGTTTGTTGACAGTTTTTCCCCTCCTTCCTTTTAAAAGCCTTGTTATCTGCTTCTTATAGTATCCTGGCGTTTTCTTCATTCACACCTGAATTCTTTCATTTAGCAGCAAATGAACTGAGGGTGGATATTCAAAAGGTTCATGATTTAAGTTCCAGCTTGTTCAAAGGGAGATGGTGAGAACAGGAAGACTACAAAAAAGAATGGTTAAAGGAAAGAAAACAAATGCATTTACCTGCATATGGATTTAAAACTGTTGTTTTAGCTGCTGTCATCCTGTGATTCCATAGTAGCAGAAATTTAAGTTTTGCTGCAAATTAAGTGAAAAGAAAGTGACATTTGGAAAATACTGCTTAACACGTAACATGGTTCAGTATTTGTGTTTAAATACTGTAGTGCATTTATGTCTCTGAATGGTAAATATTTGACAATTTCAAGGAAGCACTGGCGATAAAATCTTGAAAATAGCTAAGGCACGTTTGAGGCTGTTTGCTGTGAGGAAAAAAATACTAGTGCATCTAACACAAAGGGACAAAAGTCGTCATCTGTTTAGTTTAAAGACTAATTAAACCCTTTAAGGAAACATGCAAAATAAAAAATACATGTGAATATGTTCCTCAGTCTGCTCATGTTAAAGATTAAGGGATAAAAAAAAATACTTCATTTGAGGTATATTTAAAAAGGTACATGTCTACTTTGGTACAAAGTAGGAATTTTAAAGCATGTAAAAAGGGGTACACATAGATTAAATGTTTCAGGCATTTGGAAAATTTAATAAAAGGTTTTATGAATATTTAATATTTTGATATTTGTGCAGTTGCAAGATCAGAATGTACAGAGAAAGTTTTTCCTTTCCACAAAATGACTAAAATGGCATCACCCGTCCCTCAATGAGAAACAGGAGTCACTTCAATCACCCTGGAGCAAACACCAGTAAAAAGCAAAGAGTTACTGGCCTTGTTATAGCTTTACTCTGATTAGGATCAGATGCTGGAGAATCGCTGCCTGTTTTCAGTCTTCAAAGAGAGGAGGAGTGATGAAGACACATATGGATACAAAGAAATGATACACAGACATTTGAATTCACCATCTTCTTTAGCGTTGAGCCAGAGTCATTACGGCCCTGTGGCCTACTTGTGTGCTTAGATAACAGTGGGAGATGATGAAAGAAAGTCAGGGCTTTCTGGCTAAA
Source organism: Centropyge bicolor (assembly GCA_037975185.1). Taxonomy (NCBI): domain Eukaryota; kingdom Metazoa; phylum Chordata; class Actinopteri; family Pomacanthidae; genus Centropyge; species Centropyge bicolor. The sequence goes on from JBBMOC010000026.1 coordinate 71,744, forward strand.
TTAACGGGGCAGTTAATGAGGTGAAAGGACGGCAGCAGAAGCTCAGGTTCACTGAAGAGCGGAGGCCTTCAATCACAGTGCACAGGAGAGCTGCTGGCAAATGGATTCCTTATTCTCCAGGTTTCTGACATGAAATGACTTCCAAAAACAGAACTCATTATTTGTCCCTGCTCTCTGTGAAGTCACAGATTACATAACACTAGTATAATACTCCATTTGCAACGAGGAGGAAGCACGATCTGTGCACTAAAAAGTACGTCTGATTATTTTGAAACCTGATTAAAATTATTCCTGCATTTAAAAAAAGTGGGTTGTTCTTGAAATTAAACAATAAACAGATTTAATATTATATTAAATTGTCTCACTATAGTTATACTGAGGTACATTCAGCTCTCCCTGAAGAGTTTTATTGTCCAATAAACAGCTTTCTTGACTCTAACAAAGGGCGAAGTTTGTCATCTTCACAAAAAGACTTACCTGTACATGGAGCAAGGAAAAGTGTGTCTTCACTTTTTAACTTGACAGAAAGGACATAATTGATGCTTTTCTCTTTCCTATTGAAATAAAAAGCACATGCAAAGGTTTCAGACTGAACATGCTGTGAAAGATTTAGGAGATATGGAAGGGACCCACTCACCTCACAGAGCAAAGCTGATTCCAGAGAAACTCCTCCAGCTATTTTGTGCAGCTGGTATGACACAGCAGGTTATTCCCAGAATGAGCCAGTCTGGGCTTGGCTGACCACTACAGGGAGGAGAACAGCGAAAGTCATGATTTGGCAGAGTTTATGTTAGGAAGCTTTTCTGAGTCCATGCTGCTGTGAAGAAGAGAAACAAGCTGATGATCTTTGTGATTGTCAGATGGAAGACAGGTATACCTCCTCCGGCTGCTCAGGTGAGGTCACAACATCTAAAATGGGCTAGAAAACACTCTAAAGTTAGAGGCAATCTTAATAGTCTGGCCTCAGTTAACCATTTTATTTCTCAAATATGAATAAACTGAGGCCAGACGTTTTTCAGTTTAGATGTCAGTTAGTGATTGGAGTCATTGAGAAAGAGATACTGGAGCAAAGGAGGAGATCAGAGAGTGTTAGTGACAGTGAGAGAAGGATTGGAACAGAAATGTAGAGGAGACACAAATGAAAAAGACATCATGAGGCATCAACTATTCTCTCTCCCTTACACACACAAGCACACTATTTTAACGTGAGAGATCATGTTGAACATTGGCAATCAATGTTGGAAAATGTCTGTGGAAACCCTGGAGCCACGGAAAATACTGTTTATCTGCAAAAATAACTAATTCCACTGTTTATTCATTCTTCTGCTGTCTTTGGGAAATAAAATTACAGTTTCACCGCGTGCAGAAAGGATCTGGTGTTTTACCACACTATGTGTTTATACGAGGGAGGGGAGAGTGAGTGAAGTATGGAGAGACGTGTTACAAAAAGGAATTCACTTTGGCAAAAATACAGGAATACAACGGAGTGAGAAAGCACACACACTGACATCTTTTTAACACATCAGCAGATGAAGTCCACGCTTGACGTGAGCAAAGAACGAGCCAGTCACATTGTTAAATTACTTAAGACATTTTAATAGTTCTGTGTAGCAAACAGAATGACTATGTGCATTATTCTGTATACATAGAGCAATCTCTGGGAAGAAAAAAAAAATCTTGTCTCCATTCAAATACATTAAAATAATCAACCGTAAAAATTCACATAGAAAACAATCTCTTTAAAAATAATGAATGAACAAAAGTAATGACTCAAATTAGAAAACAACATATTCCAGTGATGTTCTGATATCCTTTTCATTTTTTTCTGGTACACACCTGGCACTTTCCACCGGAAGAGACGGGCACAATATTGTAGACAAACAACAGCAGTTGAGTCTCTGGTTTAAATGCAGTTACGACACATCTTGTGCTTGAGAGCAGGTAGTGCAGTCTCAGTGTTACTGGATTAAAGAGAAGCACCAGCACTGGATCAGAACAAGGATTTCTACATCAACTGTACTTGAATAACCTCATTGCTTTAAATGTGGTTTAAGTGCCAGTTCCTCTATGACCAAAGACATTCAAATGTTTATGGAAGATGCCATATAAATGCTATTATTATCCTTTTGATTCCTGATATGTTAACTTTGGGAGCTTTAACGATTTCCCTCAATCACCAGCATGAAGCACTGACAGTGAATCATCAGCTTGATAAAAGACCGCTGAAGTCCACCCAGTAGTTTTTACATCCTGAGGCTGGCTACAGTATTGTGGTTGCATAGGAATAAATGTTGCATGGAGCAGCTAACATCGCCTCACAAGAGTCCTGTCATATATTACAGCACAACATCATGGTAACATGTATGCTGATGGCTACTGAATACAAATAAGAGCAAGGCCAGACATTCAGCAACTGCTGTTGCATATCAGTAGAAGGGAAAGTGGGTGAGCAACACACACACACACACACACATGCACACATACTTGTGTCAGCAGTTTTTGGGCAGTTTTCCAGTGCGCTATATCCTCAGCAGAAAGACCACAGAGCTGTTTATGAAACCTAGCATTTATGACAACATGGTCGGTACCATACAGTAATTACAGATGGCAAGACAACACGCGCACACGCACTTTAACCTACATTCACAAAGACACATATACACACACACACATAGGAAGTCGAGCGTGCACATCAAACTAAATATAGGCGGCTTACTTCACACACTCAGATATTCTCATACACACACAGGCATGTAAACTGCTCACGCTAAGTTTTGTATGGAAACACCCATTTAGAAAGCAAAATTTTTTTTTGGTTTAACTGACTAAGTCTCCTTCCCTCTGGGGTTTATTGGAATGTTCAGGGTTGTTAGCAGGTTTTCTTCATATACAGAAACTGTTGTGGGCACGTGTGGTAACATATCTTAGGCAGGCTTATGTAAATTATCCCTCCTTTTCATGTGAAATCAAACTAATGCATGCACACCAGTGAACTCAATCCCTTCTCAGTACAAAAAAAAAAAAAAACAACAAAAAATAAACAACTGAAACATACACCAGGGTTATGACTGTTGTTGGACTGGACAAATCCCAGGGGAAGACTGGATTTCTGTTGGTTGGCACTTTTTTCAATAATACAGCGAAACGATGAACATTTACAAACAGTAACATACAGTATCAGACAATTACAAAGAAATATGTTTCATAGAATAAAACAAAACAATGTGAAGAAGCGTGTGATCTTGGTCTGGAACATCCAGAGAAAACTCCATAAAGTACCCACAGGATGTGCCAAATTCCAAACATTCCCAGTCTAAATTTGGGATATGGAAATAACCGCAAAAAAAAAGTGGATCCCTCCTGAGTAAGTCTTTGGAATGGTTCAAGATGCCCTTTGATGAGTGACATGTGAAAATCAAGTGATGTGGAAATACAGAGAAAAAGAAACAGACAAGAAAACATGAAAAGATATGTGCGCATGCTGAAGAAAAGAAATAAATCTTTATGATATTGGCAAAGATCCAAAAAATTATGAGGGACATCCTGGGATTGTGGCTGAGGTGAGAGCCCCGCCCTCACCCTCTGCCTCTCCCTGTCCTCCCACCAGACACAGTCAATGCTATCCTAAAAGATGGTCCTGTTTAGACAAAGGTTGGACAAACACAGGCCTTTTTTTATCAGTAAACTAATCTCAGATGGATATTGGCCCCTGGAATGGCTACGAAATACATCAGATCAAATTCATCTGATATTTAAATTTACTCTGTGAGTAAAAAAAATTCCTGCCCAGGCTGCCTAATTGGACCGTGAGGGAGCAGCATCCAGCAACTCCTCTAATGACTCTGCTCCTTCTACTTTAGGTTCCTCCTTCTCCATGAGCTTTGTCTTCTTAGTGGTCACTTTGCTGGATGAAGGCGTGTTTTCCTGCATCAGCTCTTTGGCCAGGATGTTGGTCACTGCATGACCAGCTCGTCGGTGGTTGGCTGAGAAAGAGAAAGACGCAGAGTGAGTGAAATGGACGAAAAGAGATAACAGTTAAGACGTCATGCTTATATCATAACAAGTCCATGCAGATATGTCAGTGCATGCCTTAAAGTGACATATCTGTAAAAATACAGCCATACAACATACAAATATTTGCATCCAAGAACATCACAGGCTTGTGTTTTGAAGGACAAAACAAGATGGATGCTCCCTTTCTTTCAAACATACGCACACTCACTTGCATTATCACAACAAAAAAGATACACAGATGGCTAAATGGTGTGACTGTGTATGTGTGTGGATTAAATTGGCACCTTGAGCAACTCACTTCTAACTTCAGATTAGACTCATCATGATGCTGAAAAAGTGAAAAAAATAGGAAAAGAGGACAAAAAAGAGGCAGAGAAAGTGGGACTGACGAGGTGAAGGTAAGGAGATGGTGAGAGTGTAAAAGCAAGTGGGGAAGAAGGGAGAGGGCAGAGGGGTGAGACACCATGAAAAGCTGGATGATCCGTGAGGATTAAAGAGGCAGGGATGAATGAAAATGAGACAAACATGGATGGTGAGACTGAGTGAGAGGAGGAATGTAAGGAATGACAGACAATCACAGGGAAATAGTGGATGCAGTGAGGAAAAGACAGGAAATGCAGAGGGATGAAGAGAGAAACAGACTAAGTGTGACAGATTGTGCCCTGAGGATGCTGTCGTTTTATTCTTCTACCTGCTTATGCTGTTATTTCCTCTCCTCCTGCTGCTCCCACACACCAGCAGCAGCCTTGCATTTATCTCTCATTCCCTCCCTCTTTTTCTTTTACCACTCTTCTTCTCCTGCGTGGGAGGACAGCTGTGCAGCAGCGGCCATTTTGAATTATATAGGTCAGTGGGAGATTGTGTTTATGTGTTTGCTGTTATTTCATGTTCAGAACTCTTCACTCCTCAAGCAAAAAGGGGCCATGAATAAAAGGTTAACATCAGTACAGAACACATTTGTTATCATAAACACACACACACACACACATTGATACAATGTGTTCCTGTGCTACTGATGAAGGAAAATAAAGATCGTCATGATGCAAATCAATAGGAATACACATGCAAATGAACAAAAACCAAGATCTGACACAAGGAGCAAAGAACACACAAAAACACGAGTTACCGAACACGTCTCCAGAACTAGCTGTGACAAAGACACAATTGAGTCTGTGGAGAAATGGGAGAAGGAGGATTTGCAGATTTAGAGTCATGTTCAAAGTTGATTTATCTTCTTTATAGCCTCAGCTGGACGGATCAGCACAGACAGCTGGGGTGTCAAATTATCACCTCACACACTTTCCTCAGAGAGGCCGCTCTTCATCTCTTACAGACACCAATACATGGAAACACTTTCTCTCTCTCTCTGTCTACTTGCCCATCCTCCATATCTATTTTTGCCCCTTTCCAAACCTCTTCCTCACTCATAAACTTATTAATTAGAAATTATGCAAATGAGCCAAAAACCGAGAGAAAGAGCGTGCGTCAGTGTTAACGTATGTACTGTGACGAGCTTGTCCTAAAAAAAAATCCAGCCTCCAGAGAAAAGCTCTTCAAAGGCTGTCAGCCCAGCTCCTCTCGTCTCTCATCCTCCTCCTCTCCCTCTCAAGAGAGAAGACAGAGAATAGGACGAGAGAGGGGGATAACAGTCAGGATCAGAAGGTTGTTGCATTGGAAGCAGCATGAATTTAGACAGAAACCTGCAGATTTGAGTAATGAGAGAAAGATTCTTAAGAGAAGTTGTTCAAATTTTCTCTATACTTAAATATAGTTAAAACTCAAACAGCCTTAAGAGCAAATACATCACCTGACAGACAGGTTTCAATGATCACATTACATACATGACACATCAAAAAATAAAAATGGCTTACTGTCAACAAATCCCTTAAAAGATCAAAACCAACAATGTGTTAGTCCATCTCCCTAAATATCCCCAGTTTATACACATGGAAATCTTTAAGTAATTAAAAAAAGAAAAAAATGTTTCAAAACAGCTGGGCACTTTAATATTACCAAAAAAAGTGGTAAATATTGATGGGGGCAAACTTGTTGGGACAAAGAAGAAAACTACAGAATATTAAACCACTTCTTCGTTAAGGGATTACTTTGTAGTAAATGGCTCTGAAAGGAGGTGTGTAAAGCCTGAGAAAATAACCCTAATGATGAAATATAGGATCTGGCATTTTTGGAATTTGACCCACACATGGAATTAAAAGAGTCAGGTTAACTAGGCCTCTGTAGTTTCAGTTTTGCTCACTCTTTTATAATTCGTCTCTTCCAATCTTCCCAATGTTGTGAAAATGCACTACAGAAATAGCTGGATTAGCCCTTGCACTACAAACATAGGAAATGCTAAGCATGTGTGTCCTGTACAGAAACTGGCTCTGATGTTGACTAAATGATCCATGCACTTGGCATGAAGCCTGGTGTGTGCAGCAGTAGGAAATGAGACGTCGGGACTCACAGCAAAAACTGTTTTTGGTGTGTTTACTGGTGGGAGTGAGGCTGAATGAGTGTGTTTGCACACTCAGTGGCACAAAGAGTGTAGTGAAAAGATCATCTGTAACAAATTACACTCCAGGAGACTCAATAATGATTGCCTGATGAGGGAAAGAACGCTTTGTTGTGCAGTATGTGTGTGTGCTGCCCTTATGAGGGGAAAAATACAGAACCTGGGAGAAGAGTGAGCAGAGAATTTGCAGAAATACAAGTGTAGAGCAGCTTGAGATGAGAAGGTAACTAGCTCAAATTCTTTATTTAGGTATGCAGACAATACCTTATACTTCTCTGATCACAGGTCATGCAAAGTAACTTAATGAACTTCATCACATAGTATGATGCCAGTTGTCGACAAAGAAGCAGCCATCTTTATGTTCTTTAGTTTATTGTTGGCACAGCAGCTGCAGCAAAGCCACAGTCATGTGACAGCATGGCAACAGTGCCAGGACTAGCATGGTGGTGTATTTGCAGATGTAGGCTGGACCTCCATCAATGTCTCTATCTTAGCAGGGACTTATATCGCCCTCCTCAGGCCACACTGAGTAACACACTGCTGCTCTGCAAGAGAGGACTGTGGGAAAGAGTGACGTCATCTAGCACCACCACTGGCTTGTGTCTGTGGGTTAGTATTAATGTGCAAGTATGTATCACAAAATGGGCTCAACTGGTGCATAAGTGCTGGCCTGTATTGTTTCAGTGGGTGTTAAGTATGCATGTGACATCACCACAGCTTCAGTAAGGGCTTGATTGATGAGTGGTCTCCTATTGGTCTGAATGATCTCTCCCCTGTGCTTGTGTGTATGTGTGCGCATTTGTGAACATCTGTGAAAGCACAGATCTTTGTATGGGTCTTTTTCTTTTTTTTGTAGGAGCAGACTGTCTGCAGAGCCAGCGTGTGCCTATTGTTGCTATCCCCTTTATCTCCGTCTCTCTGTTGTGATTGGTGCTTTGTCAACTAGTTGCTACTGTGATTGGTCGCTCTTGAACGGGTTATGACCCAACAGATGGGTCTATAGTGAGTGTTTAGATGCGTCATTCCTCTACACAAGGATGCCCTCAAATTGCTGTAAACATGTACACACACAAATTAGCCTAATGTGGCCAAGCTGACAAGCCTATACTCATACAAATAGACAGAGAGACCATAACTTACTATCTGAAGCAGAAAGCCAGAGTGTGAGAGTGATTGAAAAAAAGTATGCAAGGCTGTCTGTCCTCTGGAACACCATGTCTGTTTGGGCGCATGTATTGGTATGCAAACATCCATGCGTGCCTTTGTATTGGCATGCAAGCATCTGGTGTGTGCTCTTTGTCTGTATGTGTTTAAAGGGGGGGTAGTCAGACAGGGGGCAGACAGCTGTAGCTGCTCATTCTACACAGCCAGCACAAACACACACAGTGAGCCGAGGTACAGGTCAGAGGTGAGGGGGTATAGAGCCTCTGCAGCCTCGTGGCTTCCCATTCAGTCACACTGCTGTGACACAATGAGCGTGACAACACACTCAATGAGTCCTCAGAAGCTTTTTGACAACAAGTTGGTGACGTTTGCAGTCACCACAGCTGTGAGGGGAGGAAAGAAAGAGGAGGGACACACTTTACGTAATGAAGATTCTTGCACAATAGTGGTCACAAGCTCCAAACACAAAAAATAAAGTAATAAAGTTTTATATAAGCATGAGGTGGATATAAATATTATGCTAATCTTTTAAGGGTAGAGATTCCTCCTCCATCCTAACACCGCGATTTTAAAACCACACAACGCATCTATAATATATTAATATATTTGAAAGTTACTACAAGTGTGTTTTCATTTATGATATTTGTTACATATTTCTATTTTGTCTTACATTATGTGTATAGCTATACACTGTTGTCCTTACAATGTTTGAGCTCAATGTGAGTGTATTTATTACAGAATCTAAGTTTGTTCTGCAGCTTGTTAAACATTTATCATCTTAAACATTTGTCAGTCAGCTTATTTTTTGGGTCAATTGTTTAACTTTTGCAACATTTGACAATAATATAAATAAAAAACATGACAAGACTTTGTAATTACACCTACGGCCCCCAAGTTTTAGCCACCACTCTACTGAGAGATGGCTGGTGAGTTCTCATTTAACAGCCCTCCTGACCTCATCTGGAACATACTTGTTATCGGACATGGTTGATCATGACACTGTGACACTTTAAAGGAACAGTAACACAAGTCAACAAAAAAGTGAAAAATATGAGTTAAAACTGTATGACATTTCTCTAAAAACTGCTGAAAAGTGAACTCACAGATTAGTCAGTTTGAAAGGAGATTGAGTAAAGACAAGCAATCTGACAGATCTACCTTATTTATAAAGAATCTTCTTGATATACCCTGTATAAAGAGTCACACTGTAATTACAACTATAACATCCCTGAAGAATCTCTCTGAAATAGTGATTACCAACATCTCCTTTTCATTCAGCTTGTGCAGTTTAACTCTGTAATACTTTCTTGTTGGGTTGTTTTTTGTCTTTTTTCCCCTTTTTTAAATTCTCAGTACTTGAGTGTTCATTTAGACCTTTAAACTCTGCATTAGAAAGCTTTGAGCAATATTCTTATACAAGATCAAAAATATAGCAGAAAGACTAAATGACATCAATGAGCACTGGATATGAAATTAGTTTTACAGGTAAAGCATTTGCTGGTGTTTTGATTGACATGAGGGTAAACAGATACTTTGGCACATTTGGGTGAACTCTTATATAATGCTTTATTACATTTAACATTTACACCCTAAATGTATTATCATGTCTTATATAAAAACAGACACCTTGACAGTAACACGACTCCTGTATGATACTCCAGTTACCTTAAATACACACCTATTCTTTAGCATGATAATGTTAGGATAATAGACAGCTGAAATACCTGTTTTAATGTGCGGTTGCATTGTGATTTTGTCTGTTGTATTCCATTGCTTTCAGATGATTCAAAGGATGAACCTTTGTTTTGTGTTTGTTTGCAGACTCATTATGTGACATCTGATCTGTAATAACATTGAACACTACAGCGAAAATTAAATGTAATCAAACCGCATGGAAAAGTAATTAGAATGATGAGCAACTGGTTCAACTGGTGTCAGAGCTGGTGGCATATTATATCATACAATCAGTGTGGGAGGAAAGGAAGAGGAAACTTCTCACAAAAATGATGCTATTTTGTATGATACATTACAGCTTTAAAAGGATCTACCCCACAAAAGCACTTTATTCCATCAATAAGTCACATTTTTTGACTGGAAAGATAAATTACTTTTTCCTGCAGCTGTGGTTTCTTCATGTTACTGTTACTAAGTCTAGTCTAGTTTAAAGCCTGCTCATACAGGCTACTTGTGGCCCCAGATATGTATCAGTCGAGCCAGAGTCAGGATGTGCCTCCTCCTACTTCAACTCCACTAAATTAAGACCTCTGACTCAGCCACCAGTCGAACATGTGCACGCACACACACAAACTTAAAGGACACACTCCTATTGTGTGGGTGAAGACTTTTCAGGACCTTCCTTGGTGTAAGGAGCAAAATGAGAAACTGGAAAGGAGCTGCCTTTAAAAATAAAAGAAAATATGAACTCTAACAATGCTCAGATTGCCTAAAAACCACAGCAAGGCTTCAGCCTACACATCAGCCATGGCAAACCATGAACTTTGGCAAGGGGGCAGGGAGGAGGCACTGAGCAGAGATGTGATAGATTCCACCACTTATATTTTCCCTCTCTTTCCTACCACAGACAAGTGTGTGTAGGAAGGAAGGCTCTCTCTCTCTCTCTCTTGAACACACATGTTAAGGTATTTCCTGTTAGGAGTGTGAGGTGGCCAAACAGTATTATGGGTGACTGACTGAGCCCTCAAGTGGGCCCCATTTTTTCCTCACACAGTGCTCCTGCTTCTCCCTCTATTTCCTCCCTTCCCTGTTGTCTCAGTCAGTGTAGTGGCGATGAACCTGAGCTGTTTGTGATTAAAGAGAATTTGCTGCACTTACGAGATTTTCTCAGTGCGACATAGTGGACCACCAAGGACCACTTCACACAACCCCTGTCTAATTATAGCTGGCAGGATATAGAAATGCATTTAGTGATTGAAAGAAAGGAAGGCAGTAAGAAAGATAAAAGGCAAGGAGACAGAAAGGAAGAAAGAAGTAAGTGTGCAATGCAGTCTACCCTCTGGCTCTGAGTTATTCTACTCTGGAGCGCCGCTTCACATCTGGCTTTTATTGTAGGAGGGATTGGGTTGCACTCACTCTTCCCCAGCCTCTCTTATGTGTGAATACTCAACCCACACATGTGTGCATGTGAACACACACACACACACACACACACACACACTCTCACACACACACACACACACACACACACACACACACACACACACACACACACACACACACACACACACACACACACACACACAGTCTCTCTCTCTCTCTCTCTCTCTCTCTCTGTTAATGGGCACTGGACACTTTCCCGCTCACATGGTTACGCACAAGTGTCTCACCACCAGGCATTGTGTTTCAAAGTTACTATCCCAACAGCTTACATTTTCAGCTTATATTTTCATTTGTATGGTCTTACCAGGATATAGTACCCCCAAAAAGTGCTACGTGCACAAATTTAAAACTATGGGGGAGGGAGAAAAACCCTAGAGTCTCCAATAAGTGAGCGTAACTGGATTGGGCAGTGGGACAGACAGCAGAGTAAGTAGGTAACCAGATTACTGGCCTGTCTCTATGAGCTTACAGACTCAACAACATGCCTTAAATGAAAATCAATACAGGCTGGAGTAACAGTATGTGAATAAATGTATACAGACATTGTGATCTTTTTTTGTGTAGACATATGGTGAGCAGGGGTTTCAAAATCTGCAATAAAAGCACAATAGATTGGTGTCTAGTGCTATTTTCACTCTTTGTGCAATTTACAAATTTGACCTATGATTGTCTTCCAAACTAGCTCTAATGTCACAAAATGATGCTTTTTCAGTAAATGATTCAGTAAATGTTCTGGTGTCAAACTCTGCATATACATCATTCTGCACAGTGAAGGTCAAACTTTCAGGTGAGGTAACAATAAGGAGAACACATTCTGAGGAAGGGGGATTTTTATCATTTGTATTTTTTTCATTTCTTAACTAGTTGTTTAAATATTTTTTGATTCCACTTCCTTAAACTTTCTACCCACACACTGGTTTGTCGCCCTTAGCTCTACATTCATATTCCTCTTATATTTTCCAATTTCACAACCACACCCTCACCAGTTGTTCCTCTCTTAAGTATCCCGCTGCCCACACCCACCCCTGGCACCCTCCCTCTCTTCTTTTGTTGTTGTGCCAGTCATTAGTGGAATTGGCCTTGCCCCCCTGTGACTGTGGCCAGAGAATATTACCACAGCCCACAGTCTCTGAGCCATGCAACAGATGGAACAGAAAACAGGAGAACACAAACAAATCTGTTGTTTTGTGCTGACAGAAACATAGAGACAGACAGGAAGAGGGAGACGGAACGAATGAGCTTCATATGGTGTTTCAGAATATAGTATATTTATCACAAGTGTGTGTGCAAGGAAAGAAAAATCTGCAAATCAAGTTAAGACATGACACTTTGAAACATGTTTTATCAAGATTTACTCTGCTCGTGTGTGTACCTGCTTGTCGTGGACCTCTCTTTCTCTTGAAAGCAGCTCCAGACTGCAGCGCCTCCAACAGGCCATCCATGATACCAGTTTCATCACCCTCTGTAAACACAGCATCAGAACACGACATTAGCACTGCATCAACAAACACTGGATGAAATGAACACGTGGAGTCGCCTTTGAACTTGTATTTAAGTCACACAGACACACATTTCTCCATTATCACAACCATGTTATTTTAAATCAATACAGCCCTGACATACACTCATTTTCTTTCCCAACAACAGGGGGAGTGATTAGTGGTTTTTCTAAAGCCTCTACCTATCACTGTTTCTCACAGACACGCCAACACACACGTGGCCAGGGGAGGGGTATTTACCAGCCACGTGGCCACGTTAGCAAATTAGCTACATTAACCCAGATAGGCAGTGACCTAGTTCAGCTACTGTCACTGCTAGGGGCTGCATACTGCACTTAAAGAGAGATAACCTCTATAGCACACAAACACATCCTTACTAGCAAGACACACCCACTGAGAGCAAACCTCCTCAGAAACATTAAAATACTACAGAATCAATGAGCAACTGTGGCTTACAGAGGTAGGTGTATTGGCTGGAAAGGAGCCTTGTATGTGTACAAATACAGTGCAGTTTATACGGGTGGTCTTGATTGTTTACATCCACATTGTGTGCGCAGACTCAGTGTCTGGTGGCCTTAAATCAGAGAAGGGGGGCCAAACAGGGAGGGTGGAGGCTACCTCATGGCATGCTGCTGTGTGTAAATGTGTGTGAGTGATTGTTTGGTGGGCAGGATTCAGTGGCACAGCTCAGCGCTCAGGCAGATGGTTTTAATTATTTCTTTTTGAACCTGAATAGAGACAGAGGGGTCTGGAAAAAGGGGCAGCAAAGTTGGGGGTTAAAGGTTTATGTTGTCACCCCCACCCCCCCCCAACCCCCAAATGCTAAGGCAAACACACACACACACACACACGCACACACAAGATTTAATCCTGCAGTAAGCCATGAAGCAGATGGCCTGCGGTCTCGCTTGTCACGTCAGAGAAAGTCTCTCTCACACACTCTCCAGGCCTTCCACAGCTCACATACACCCCTCAATGTCCATGTCCTGGAACTGCAGAGATAGATCAGAATGATGTAGGCCATGTTTTTCTCCTTCCGGGAAACACATCTGGCACATTTCCACTCACTAATCACATGCTTGGCCTAAACCACTGGTAGAAGTACACAGACACACAAACCTATTTGTGAATATCTAGTGTAGAGGGGCAAAACAATGAACTGACTGTATATAAAACAGGCTCATTTTTTACCAAGTGAACTTTCAGCTAAAACTGAAATATCCTAGGGTCAGTACACTGTATAGCATTGCACATTCAGCTCTATAGTGTTTTTGTATAAGTGTTGCCTAGGGCAACACTATGCCATAAAGCCATAAAGGAGTTGTCTTTATCAGTGGAAAGCTTCACAATGTTTGGCTTGTAAGCTTTGTGTAATAGGGCTAATTGTGGGGGAAAACCCTACTTGTTGGGACCAATCACTTGTTGATAATCATGTGCTCTTGTTTAATGCACATGAGTCTGTTGAAGAGGGATGTGGTTAGTGGTGGGAATCAATACAAAAACAATATTGAAATGGCCTCAAAAGCAGTGGTGGCAAAGTCAGACTCAGTACAACAGCATTGATTTGGAGCAGCACATGCCTGCATGACCTTCAGCTGAAATACATTTGTTCTTGGCCACAGTAAATAAGACTATTTATCCACAAGTGCCAGTGTTCTGTTTGTTGTGCACACACAAAACTACAGGGCATGATACAAACAGCAAGGCATTGCCTAAAGAAGGTATAACATAAGACGGATTCATTATTGTAATAGCATTAGATCATGAGCTCTTAAAGATGCCTCTTTGGATTTGATTCACATTTAATGCACACTCACAGAGGGAGGGGGAGGCGCAACATCTTGTGTGGAGCAATAGCACCCCTAATGGATGTTCACACAGTAACAGATGTGGACACAAATGGAAAATAAAATTTCAAATTAAATACAGACAGAAATACAGAGAGAATGGGAGAGTATGAAATGAGAAGGCAGTGCTTAAGTAGGTTGCAGACAGAATTTCAAGTTTCCTAATGTGCTATGATCTTGCCCCTCTTTCACAGCTGTCTGAGGTTAGACATCAGCCTTATTCCTTCTCATCCCCCGCTCACCCTGTGCTTTTCTCCTCTCTTCCTCCTACCCCCTTTTCTAAGAGACAACACAGTCTAATCCCAAGAGAGCATCTGCTGCCCTACTCTTTTCCTTGCCTTTCCCTCCCCCACACTACTCCTTCACTCACTCTCTGCGTAGAGCACGAGCACTCCTAGTGGTCATTCCCATACCAGCATCCGTATGGGTGTGTAAACCACATAAGCACACACCCTTGGCCTCACACACAAAAGCGCCCAGCCTCACACAATCTTTTACGGACAGTACTGACACCTAGCTGTAGAAATAAGAAAAAGCTGGTTTCCAAGTAGTCTGGCATATGTCCAAAGAGGAGTGTATGACAGTCAGGGATGGATATTTCATTATAGTAGTAGACAGTATTTATCTGATAAAATTAGAGCAAAGATCTTACTTAAAGCCCAGATGGTGAATGTGGATTTTTGGGTGTGGTATCAAAATCTCTGCCAGTCTGGTGAGCAGATTCTTCCACGTCAGTGTTTCAAGAGAGGCAAATAAAAGCCATATGAAAGAATTTAATACTTAAAATATCAAAAGATTACTAAAGCAGTAATCTAATAACAATCTCAGAAGAATCAGTTACTCTACCATCACATGCTTAGCTCCGCTGAGTGAGTGTCTGTCTGGCTCACATAGGAATGACGAGGCCACAAACTGCAAACACACGCTGACCTTCCAGGGTTTAACCAATAACTGGGATATTAAGTTTACAGAGAGACATAAGGGCAGAAAGAGGAACATTCAGAGAACTCATGAGAAAGGGAAACATTCAGAGATAGCACACATGCCCTATTGTGGGGTGGGAGATACCAAAAGAAAAAAGGGAACCAGGAAGATGAGTGTGTCTGCAAAAGCGTAGCTGCTAAAAACAACCTTTGTGTCAAAGCCAGTGAATATGAGGGTTACAAACAAATAGAGAACAAAGACCAGGTGTGCGTGCCAGATTTGTGTTTGGTTTTATTTAAATAGGCGGGTATTGAATGACTCCGGGCTACAGGGGCAGTCAAATATGCCACCTGTATGTAAATGATCTCTAGCCCACTAAAGCACATACACACACACTCATCTTTGAAGCACTATTATGTTCCAGTTGCGCATGCCTCTAGAGGCTGAACATGAAATTTGACTACTTTACTTTCTCCCACAAAATGTCTGCTCCATGGTTTTAACAGAGACAGAATATTCCAAGCACAGCCTCAGTGCTTGCTGTGCCTTTAAGTGCCCCTTTAAATAAATGGCAGACAGGGGGAGGGAAAGGGGAAAAAAAACAGAGGGAGTGATGGAACAAAAGCAAGAAAAAGAGGAGAGGAGAAGCCAGCTGGAACGTGGAGCACTATGAGAAAGGCCCAAAAGATTTTTTGTAAAAAGGTTCACAAAACGGACACACAGAAACACATTCTTACACACACGGAAATACTTAAGCATCTCCAACACATAAGCAAAAGCAAAACAAACATTCACAAGAAAAATATACAGTAGTTTTGTAGCACACATGCATAGTCATACACACAGACTGCACTGAGGCTGTGGCAAATTTTGACTGTGGAACTGTGGAGTCCCAGGAGAACCCGACTGGAGCCAGAGAGAGGAGGAATGTACTGAAACTAGGTCACAGTCTGAGAGAAGGGAGAAAAAGTGCCCGCGTATAAATGTGTGTCTGCAAGGCAGGATTTGAGTGTTAACTGTGTGTGTGTGTGAGGATGAGAGACTGAGACTGTGTGTGCGTTACACAGGACAATATGCTACTAGCATTTCTCAAAGTATAACAGTATCTCATAGAAGAGTGGAAACATGTTTGCGGTGATAAAGAGATTTAGACCTTCTTTGCGTTCTCTTTTACAGAAGCAAATCCCCCGTTCAGCAGAGGAGTGAAAAGAGGTCAAGCGATTCATTGTATACAACCCTCCTTGTCCTCACTTTCTGTGGAGCTTATTGTTACTTGCTTACTTCAAAACACTGGTCATCAACATTAGATTAACTCTGGTCTATAAATACTGATGAGTTGTTCTTTCACATGCGCACACACACACACAAAGGCACACACACAAATATTCCACAGAAGCATGGACTCTGACTGCCCCCAACTGGAATCTGAGGGAAATACAAACTGAGACATGAGGAGTGTTTCTCTCTCTTTCAGTCACACATAGGTAAACAGATATGATCCAGCAATTGTGACCTGCGTTGATGTCAAGGAGTTGGTTCCTCTTGAGTTTCTCCTCCTTCTCCTTCTCTGCCTTTTCCCTGGCAAGCTTGGCCCTCTTGATCTTCTCTTCAGCCTCCTTTCTCTTCTGATTCTCCTTCACTGCTTGCTGGAGGGGGAAAAAGAGAAAAAGGAGAAAATATCAGACAGTGTATGCATGAATGCAAAAGAATGTTTGTAAATGTTTTGAAAATATAAACTTGCAAATGTCAAGTCTGAGTTTTTGGCATGGATAACTTCGTGTGAAAAGAAAGTTATTCTCAAAAGAAAATTCAAGAAGAGAGATGGACGATGGATGTGTATGTAAACAGAACTTCAAAACCAGTGGATGGCAGTTATCCACAGTAACTGGTAAAACTAGTTACCTCCTGCGGGAGCGCTCCCAAAGGGCACAATTATAGTTGATGTATAAACTGGCAATATAATGGAGTCACTCTCTATCATTATTGTGTCAATACAAACAGGTGCACAGCCTTTTTTCTCCCCCGGGTCTTTCATCTTTCCCTCTTTCATCTACTTTTTTTCTGACTCCACTTGTGCATCTATGTCTTTGTACTGTATGTGTAAGAATGTGATTTGAGGGTGGCCAGGACTGAAAACCACACCTGCACCCTTTTGAAACAGATCAAACTTTAATTAGTTCATTCACAACCACAAAGACCCACCTGGAACATGTTTTTAAAGGTGTTGAGGTCGCCAAAGAATTCCTCAATGGAGATTTTTCGCGGGTCAAAGACAAAGTAATCTCCCAGATCGTTATATTGCTTCTCCATATTCTTATGCAGCAGATCCAGTTTCTCATACTGCTCACGTGCGCTACCCACAAAACTGTGGAGAAAGGGTGTTAAGGAACACAGAAACAACACTCCGTAAAGACATAAAATATATAATTTATGATGACAAGATCTATGGTTTGAATTTTAATACAAACAGATTGCTTAAGGCAATTGCTGAATAATTATATAAAACATGTGGCTGAGTAAAGAGGATATGGACATCTTCTCCACAAACAGGTCCTTGTCATTTTGTGGAGGAGGGAAGGTTTCCAAATCTTTTTCCAGGCCCTTGATCTGACGGCCCATCAGCTCGAGGTTCTTCTGAAGTGTCTCTGCAGAAACTGCGGGGGACAAAGGGGAACCAGTTATGATGCAGAGCACTTATGTACGAATACCTACATACTGTACATAGCTTATGATGGACTGTTGTTGTTTTCATGTGGCAATAACAATGAGAGCAAAACGTGCCAATAAGATGAATGTAATGTGTAGCCAGGGGTTGCAATGGATGATATTTTGTAGGGACGGAGATGTACAGAGATCAGACAGATGTCCCACGTACCTCTGCTGGCCTTTTCCACATGGATGAGCTCGTCTGTAAAGCTCATGACATCAGGATACTGTTCCTGGCACACATCAGCCAGGAAATGGAGCAGTGTCTGCTTCAGATCAGCTGATTTGGTGTCACGCAGCTGATTGGAAAGAGGATTGATTTTAAAAAAGGCATACTGAAAAGGCAATCAATCAAAAGTTATTAAATGTCTGCATGTCCTGTCAGTGCTTTGCACTAAGATTGAGGGTTTCCAAAATTCCAGCATTAATGCATTTCTGCCTGTGCCTATTCCTCTTCATAAAATCATATAAATACAGACATCACCATTGTTATACTTTGCTGTAGCATCCCTATAATGATCAGGGTTATCTATACATACATTTTATTGTCTATGTACATCCGCTGCTATGTAGACCCCCCTCTCTGCACTCACTGATATAAAACGGAATGATATGCCATAGGAAAAGAGTCTGGGTTTGTTTTTGTTGAGTATGAGATTCAGACATAACTCTGTGTTGAAAATAAGTGAAGTCAAAGACATGGGAAGTGAATTGATGTCGTGTTTTCTGTCACAGTGATTACTCTGCAGGTAGGACACTGTTGAAGTGAAAGCTTTACTGGTATGGAGTCTATTTCTCACATTATTTACTGTATGTCAACATGTTCACATCTCTAGGATATACACAACAAGGTAAGACTAATGTCATTTCCAGTTCATTAATTTAGTTTTTATTGCCTGTGTGAATCGTGTGACTACACTGTATTTTACCTTGCACAAGTATGACATAGAGAAGCCAAATGCCTTTCCATTGCGGGATCCAGAATTCATATAGTTCCCGACAAGGAGGATGATCTCTAGCAACTTGGAGAAGGTCTGGCTTTTCCTTAGCTCCTCGCAGGCGGCTGTCACAGACACCACATCTGGCTTGATGTTGTTCAGCTGCTCCTCAAACTGCAGCTTGAACAGGATGGCCTGGAGCCGTGGCATCAGCTTCTTCACGCTAGACATCTGGAGAAAAAAAAGAGTGTGGGGTGGGGGGGATTTGAGACCCATACCAGATATATAATTGTGTGTGTCTGTGTGTAGTTGTGAAAGAGCAAAGGGGATTTCATCTATTACACACATCTTTCACAGTTGAACAAAGAAGTCTGTGTTTAACAGCATGATGACTGTCTGTGTCTAATATATTGACGGTGAGACTCTATTGCAGTATTTCAACATTCACTATGCCTCATTTGCCATTTAACTGATTGCCTTGCTATGTTTGTGGTTAGTCATGTACAAGTCAGCTGGAAAGTGGTAATATATTGATTTCAGGAAAAGAAATTTCTTTTGTTTGTGTTTTCATTTCTGCATGTGTGTTTCCTCACCACTACTCCAAACTGCTCGGACTCAGCCAGGTCTTCATATTCATCCTTCATTTCTCCCAGGATAGTCATCTGCTCTGGCATTGGCAGTTGTTTGATCAGGTTCTATGTGGCAATAAGAGGGAAATATATGTGATTAACACATTCTCAAAATATGAACTATAAAGACAGATTTACAGTTGAAAGGATATTCTTCTGTGTGTTATTCTATTGTAAAGGATAATCAGACAATGAGCAGTAACTTAATTAGTCACTTTGGAAAGGTATCTCTTGTTAAAGAGTTGATGTATTTCAAGTGACTCCCTAGTTGAATAAAAGTTAAATCAAGTAAAAGAAAAAAATGTCCAGCTGATAGACACATCAAGACAGAGACTTGTTGTCACAAAAGCAACCTATGACCTCAAAGCTGTTTTCTCCTGTTCATTATATTCACTCATGGTTCTACAAACAGTTACATACAAATAAATTGATCAGTTCTGAAAAGAAATCAGAGAGATTAATAAAAGGAAAACAAACTGTTCAAACAACAATATACAGCAGAAGATACATAAATGAACGCTTACATAGAACCCTTATGTGCCAACAATGAGACAGATCTAAGCTCTGTACCTGAACCATGGACTCTGTGAGGATCTTCTCATTAACCTCCAAGACGGCATTCTTGATCTCTTCATAAGGAAGACGAAACGATCCCAGGAAAATGGCTGTATAAGCAAAGACAATTAACAGGCCTTATTAAAATCAAGTAAGGATTCAGTTCGGCTGTATTGTTGACATTCCACTATAGGTGCTCACTAAATGCATCAAAGATCAATTTCATTGGTGTGGGGATATCAGGCTTTCACACACTTTGGATAGGTGTGGACTTACAAAGGTTTTGTGAAGCCTTGGAGTCAAGAACCTTTAGCTCTTTGACCTTCTTCTTCTGCTGCAGCTTCTTTTCATCACCGGCATCTTGCTCCTTTTTCGCTGGAGAGGTGGAGAGAGAAATGGGGAGGGTGGTGGTAATAATTAGAGAGGGAAGAGGAAACTTTGTTAGAAGCCACATTTTTTAGAAATAATATTGGAAAGAAGTAGTAATATCAGTGGGTTCTTTAATAGAGATAAAAGTGGACATGAGAGGTGGATAAAGGGCCTATGTGATGGCTACAAACACTGACAGACTTGGCACAGCCTTCACTTTTTTCACTCTCTCCCAACTGTATGGTGTCATAGAGGTGTTAGGATTATTGTATCAGTGGCCTTGGGGAAGATGGAACTACTATGAATTGGCTGCAACACTGGGGGAAAGATGTCCCTGGTGTGTGTGGGCCTGGTAAATATGGTCGGACATTTTTTAGCTGTAAGCCATTTAGAGTTGGCAATCCGCTTACACACATGCACATACAGTACATTCTATCACACACACACGCTTGACAGAAACACTTCAAATTAACAAGTTCTGGCAAGGTCAGGATTGTGACTGTAAGGATGTGTCAGCGTGTGGGGGGTGAATATGCACTGGATGAGAATTCAGAGTGAAAGATGAACAAGCACATTAGTTTGACCATATAACAGCCTACTGTAAATAGGCACATCAGACTTAAGGTCGTACATCAAGAGTGCTGGATGTCACAGCTGTTCACTTGTTCCTGTCCATATTATCTAACCACTGAGACTCAATTTAACATTCAAGCGAAAACACAAATACTGTATGGCATGATAAAAATGATTAATCCATTAACATCGAAAAAACTGATAATCACTTGCTGAGTCATTTAACAGGTATGTATAACAAACATTTTCTGGCTACAGCTTCATTCGTTTACTACTCTCTGTGTAGTTTGAAGTTTGACAAACACTGGTGCATCTCTACCGTCCACTTTTGTTCCAGTGTCTCTTTAGGTTCTGTCTAATTATCTATGTACCCTGTCTGTGTCCTATGTTTGTAAAGACTAGACATTAACAGGAAACATGAAACAATGTCTGGAAAAAAGACAACAAGAATGCTGGTACAGAATGTACAGCAAGAGTAAGCAGTATCTTTCGCTTTCTGCCTATAACACACAGACAAAGAATACAAATCAACATCAGCCCGTGTTCTCAGCAGCCCACCTGTTTCTACTGCCTGGTGATGACCACATGTGATGACATCACAAGCTAAAATTGACTGTTCCACTATGACAGACACAGCTATCTGGATTAACCACTGTAAAATAATGACTAGATGTTGTGGAGACAGACCTAATTATGGCTGCTTAATTATCAGTCTTATTAATATTTACTGTCCATTGTAATTTTGTTTACCTACCTAATCCTTACGGTCATTCCACATCTTTTTCCACAATCTGTCCACATTCAACTGTGGTGCTCTCTCATTCAGACAACAACACTGTAAGTCTTCTCCACACAGACATAGACTTAGCCACTACAACATAACCTCTCATTCATCCATCTGCCCATTCTTCCATATGTCCAGTCAAATAGTGCTTTGTCTTTATGTGAGAGGCCAATCAGTCAGTCTGTTAATGAGTTCAGGCCTCTTAACGAGCTCCTCATCTCTCTATTTAGAACATTCACATACAGACAACACAGTCATTCAGTCAGCAGACTGTGGCCTCAATAAGTCCCATTGTCTCACTCAGTGTCAGCTTCATCTTTCTGAAACTCCTCTCTCAGAAGTAGCCACCACTGTGTCTAAAGTTTGACTCTTTAGGACAATCTGATCGTTTTGAAGTCTGTACTTCTACCTTTTGCATATAACTTGTATTATATGAGTATAATCAGCAGTGTCTATCGCTGCCATGAATCAGTAATACTATTGTGTGTCCAAGACTGCAGCCACAGTCCCTGCTGAGAGCAGGAAACCACAGCAGGAAGTGACAATTACACACACACAGGGTAGGAAAATCCATCAGGACATCTGAGAGGAAACAACACAAATATCTTCACACAAACACATAAACACAAGTAGGTCGCAGCTGAAAGCTGCGGAAGAAACTCAGAGGAAGTGACAAGAATCTACAAATAAACACAAGAGAACAGAGAAACAAACAGGATCTAAAATAATCTAAAATAATCCACTTCTTTGAGACAGTGGCATCTAGATAATGAGGGAAATAATACCTCTTACAGATCATTGTGAGAGAAATAAAGATATCTAAGAGTAATTATAACATTATCAGTAGAAGATACACATACACATACAGACGTCTAATCTGGATGATATATAATCGCAAGGAGTGGTAATCCACTTGGTCTGGGACAAGACTAGTGACCTAGTGATGGCACCATGTCACTAGGTCAGTGTCTGCCTGTGAGTGTGTGTGTGTATCTCAGAGAGATGGAGAGCCTGTGAGGGAGCATGTGCTTGTGAGTGCATCCGTGCTATAATAGCTACAGTGCCAGCTGCGCTCTAGCCAATGGAATCAGACTTAGCTATGTTGACATCATGGCTGATTCATAAAATGGGGTCTGGTGTGCAGATTGTAAAATGGCTGCTCTGTGGTTTCCACATGCACAGCCGGCTTATTTCATTTATGAGCCTATGGCACCTCTAGTGGTGGTTACAGGGCATTGCACCAGGTTACACTTAGTCATTGTGGGGGAGGAGAGGAGATGACAGAGGCAGAAGGCATGTGTGACTGGACACACAAACACACACACACACAAAACATACACAAGCACATACGAACACACTTGTGGAGTGCTGACATTTTAACATCCACATGTTTTATCATCCCAGCTGTCTTTTTGTTATACTGCAACACAAAGAAGGGCCCTTTTGTGGAAGCAAATCACTACCACCCCTACTACCACACACACACACACACCCACACACACACTTCTCTTTTCCTGGAACACGTCCCCCTAGTCTAACCAACAGCTGCTTGGCACTGAGAGATGATGAGAAAAAAGAGGGGGGGTGATGTCTGCGTGTGTGTGTGTGCATGCACGCAGACACGCATGTGTGTCATGAAAGAAAAACTAAATTCTTCCATTTCTGACTTCTGTTTTTAATTAAGCCTCTCAAAAACAGAGACGGAGGGGGAGAGGAGGTGACGGAGGGGTGCACACAATCATGAGGAGCCAAGTCATGCAGAGGTCTCTGTCAATATGTAACATACTGAGCGTGTGTGTGTGTGTGTGTGTGTGTCTGTCTCTGCACAAAGAGGAGTCTGTTTATCAGTCAGCAGACCTGAGTGTGTCCTTCACCCCCCTCTCCTATTCCCTTCCTCTCTCATTCCCTCAGCCCTTAAAAGGAGAAAATGTGTAGTGGAGAAGGTGATGGGTAGTCAGGCTTGGAGAAAGAAAAAAAATTGAAAAAAAAACAGATGGAAAGAAAGAGCAAATAACACAAAGAGAGGAAAAAATGTATGACACATCCCTGACCACTCTGAACTATAGCCTCAATGCAAAGAATAGTTTAAGTTCTCTTTCAGAAGCATTGCCTCTTCTCTTTTCTATCTGTCCTTTCATGTGGTCTATTCATACTCTCATCACCACTCCCTGTTTGTAGAGCAAGGCAGTTTATTTTTAACCCACTAAAAGCTTTCAGATGATGTGACCTATTGTACATCTGTGGCCTCAAACGTGTTTTTCATGGGCCCTCTGGTGGCAAGACATGAGAAAAGCATAACATTAACTTTATGTAACTTCAAACTCAAAAGTTTTTTCCATTCAGCATTCCAGGGCTGGAGACTGTCTAAACTGGAACAGAGGAGAGGGTTTAAAGTTTCAACATCAATATCGATGGGGTGAGCAGTTATTTGGAAAAAGTTACTGAGGTTGCTCAAGAGAGAGAACCACACAGAGACACAAAGAAATCTTTTGACATCAACAAAGACAAAATAGATTTCAGGAAAACTTGATGACAATATTTATGTTTATAGTTCAAAAAAAGTTTACTTTATGAATGCAGAAAAAGGGGAAAGGGACAAAGAAGAAAAAAGAAAAAGAGGGGGGCATGAGGTTCTTTGTCTCAAGTAAACAGAAGGCCCAAACTATGGCAGACAGAAGGACAGCTGTAGCCTCGGTCCCTTTAAACTTTAAATGTCCAACATTCTGTCACTTTCTATATAAGAGTGTGAGCATGTGTGTGTGTGCAAGTTACAATGAGAGCAAGTTTGACAGAACAAGAATAAGGGGGTTTCCAAGGTAACCTCGAGTCTGAAAGAGCCCCTTCATCCTGTTTTTCACTGTGAAAGGAAATGAGGAGAAAAAAATTCCTGACTCTGTGTGTGTGTGTGTGTGTGTGTGTGTGTGAAAAGGACCAGATGGCAGGGTGGGGCAGTGAGGAGGGGGACGGGGGCAGGATGTGGGAGGGCCAGAATGCTGGGGGAGGGTTTGTGGGAGGGGCTAAGACTGTGCTCCCTTGCGCACCCCTGGTGCATGAACAGTGTAACTGCAGCTTAGATTTTCTGCACTGAGCTGAAGTTGGATATTATCAAACTAGACATGCTTTAGATACATATAAGATAGCCAATATTATAGCTAAAAATAACTAGAGAGTTTGACATATAAAATTCAGTTCTGCTTTAGTCTCTACTCATTAGACTTGGTCTACTGGCTCTTACTTTTATAGGCACCACACTTGAAATTTTTGTTAACAAAAGGTTTCAAATGGATTATTCTCTAGTCTATATAAATAATCACTGTCACAATGTAGAAAAGCATAATTAAATAACTTAATTGATTGTCCTGAATAGTTACAATATAATAAGTTTTACATGTTTTATTTGATTGAATTCACAATTAAAATAAAAAAAAGTTTTGGGTCTTTGGACCCTAAATGAGTAATATAAGATGGCATGTGACCAAAATGCAAAGACAATCAGTAATGTGTTTTTCTATAAATTCTAGGTATGTTTAAGGATTTTGACTTATAACTGTTTTGCCCATATATTAAAAACCTTGTCAGTTAATTTTATGGTGTTCTGAATTTTGATTATTTTGTTTATATTTGATAACTGGCAAACTACATTAAACTGGAAAAAACTATTATGACAATATCCCTTGATATAACCTTGAATATCTACTTCTTAATAATTAAAAACTCTATGTTTGTCTTGAAAAATATCAAAAAATATAAAAATAAGTTTGAGAATTTTTTACATTGTCACTTATTAAAGAGTACGGTAGTATAATGTAGACTTTTATTTATAAATTTATAAATTTACTGACTACAGGAGGCACAAAGTGTGGGTCTTTCAGTGAGGTTACTTTTTATGTGTGGAGTCACAGTGCCCTCCACTGGTGAATTTGGTGTACTGCTGCTGGATGCCATAAGGCAGGCAAACCCCTGCACCTAGATACACGGTTTTTAACATTCACACTCCATGTCACTCACCATCTAAGTTGTGTGTGAAGGAGAGTGAGAAGGATAAAAAGCTTAAAGAACATACTGATTGTGTGTGCGTGTGTGTGTTTGTGAGACTGTAGGGGGTACAAAAGGGGGAGACAGGAATGGAGAAAGTGTGTAGAAGTGTTTGGCGTTTGGAAACAGTGGGTCTGTGTGTGTCAGTATGTGTGTGTGCCAGTGTTTTTCTCTCAGGGCCATTCTGACCTCTCTCTGCTCTTCTGGCCATGAAGGTCTTCAGCGATGACGCACACACGGCATGTAACGGCATCACTGATGAGACACACATACACACACACCCGGAGTATGCTGCCTGCATTGCTGATAAGGTGCACTACAGTCGACACACCGACACAGCACTACCTTGAACTCAAATTCGCACTTGCTGAAACCACACAAACAGCCCATAAATCCCCACAGCAAATAACAGAGGACACAGACAGACCCCCACCACACACACACACACACACACACACGCGCACGAACGCACGCACAGAGGTGAGCTGCTATGGTGTGCTTATTAAATCAGTCCTATATCAGCCAGTCTCCTTGGGACAGCAGAAAAGATTTACTACAGCAATTACACTGGCTAATTACAAGGAGCAGAGATAGAGGGAGTGAGAGAGAGCTACAGAGTGTAAAGGAGAGGAGGAAATCAAATCAAAAGGAGGGAGAGCAAATAAAGGTGTGAAAACTGAGACGATGAGAGAGCAAATAAAGGGTGAGAGAGATGGAGAGAAGTTGGTTTAAAGGACACAGACAATGTGGATGTGACCTTGAGCCAGCTGCAACACCTGAGCCTTGAATCATGGTACATGGAGGCAGCAGAAAAACACAATGGTTCAATGTTCAAACTCACAAACCAGCTGTGTGTGCATGTGTGTATGTGTGAACGTGTGCCTGACTGACTAACTGAGTGACTCACTGAGTATGTAAGTAGTTTTTCTGTGGTACTCTGGTAGTCTGTGTGGTGCTTTGGTGTTTGTTATTCACAGTGTGAATGTCCTTGACGCTGCACTGGCCCTCACAGTGCAGGGCTCCCTCTATGGGGATGAGAAAGAACTACATCATTAAGCAGGCTAGATCAGTGTTATGAGGGGTATCAATCAACCCTGATCCCCATTCCAAGAACTGTGGAAGGCATGCAGTGGCATTTGTAGATGCTTAACATATGTATGTGTGAGACTGACTGAGGAGATTAGTCTTTTTACAGACAGCTATCCGAGAAGCTCTGACAGTCTCTCGTATTTGAGTATATAGCCTATAAGAGTAGCAATTAAGAAATGATAATAACTTGATACTTCATTATTCCCACTAGATATGGACATTTCATCCTGTCACATGCTCAGATTCAGGTCGTGCAGTTGAGTGTTACTCTCTCTATGTACAGTATGTACAGTGCCAGCCGCCTACCAAATTGACTGACATTTCCCTGCTTGTCAAGAGTACCATCCATCCTGAGCGCTTCTTTGACATATGCACAACCATGCAGAAAGTCTCATTTACATGAGCACAGAGGCAGAAATGAAAACTTATAAATTGGGTTTCTATCTCAATTAAAAAGTTAGATGAACTGTAACACACATACGCCCCATGAGGCACATTTTGCCCTGGGCAAAAAGGATTAGGTACTGCGCTCCTGTCAGCCCTCAAATATTCATTATTACCTTATGGAAAGCTAGCAGACAGAGAGCGAGTGGGAGCAAGAAGGAGCGAGCATAAGGGAGAGTGCAAGAAGAAAAAAAAGAGCATGAGTAAGTGATAGAAAGGCACTTTATGAATACAAGCAGTTCTGACTTATGCAAAGCAAAATAGATGAAAGGCGGACAGAGAAAAATGGAGGTCTACACGGTGTCATGCCATGGAGGACAGTTAAAAGCTCGTCGCAGGGCTGGAGCACACACTCATCCTCTGTTAATCCCTCAGTTTCTGTCCTCTCGTCTCCAACCATCCATCCCTTCACTCGTCTTTATCTCTGCTTCAGTGGTGAGGACAAAGGAAAGCACTCACTCATTTGCTCTCTCCCTCCCCAGTCCCCCCCCTCCTTCTCTTGGTCTCTTCAGGCAAGGCTCACAGGCCTGATTAGCAATTGTGACTTGACCGCATGGTGGAAACTTTGGCACGCACACACAAACACACACAGGGAGCATGTACACACACATATGTATACGCATACACGCATATGTGGCAAAGAGGGGACAAGGGCCAGTTTTGCTAGGTCTGATTACGCCTTGAGCGAGGCCTAGAGACAAAGAGGGGGGCTGGAGAGAAGGAAGGAGTTGTATCTTTTTTAATGTCAGCCATCGCTCGCAGGACACATGCATTCACTTGAAGAAAGTGTGTCTGACTGGAGGCAAAAAGATTGGGCTGTTTTCTGGTGCTTGTCACTATGGGTGTTTTTCAGCCAACATGTTAATATGACCAAGCCAAGGAAACTAGAGAGGAGAGGAAAAAATAAAAATAAAAATGTTTAGAGCAATGCTGGAGCAGAGATAAAGGGGATGAGTAACAAACTGGAGCAATTGTGAGAAAAGGCAGTATTGTGGGGAAGAGACTGTGGAGCAAAAAAGGATGAGAGATAAAGATGAGGAGGAAGACAGTGTGAACGGGCAACAGAGTAAGGAGAAAGAAAAGGGGAATGAGAGCCCAATTACTGAAAGACTTTGCCTCAATTATGATGATTAAGACACTAGACAGACACACAGGCCTTTCTACATACATACAAACCCAAAGCTCCATCTTAGAACTAGAATTTAGTGTATTTTATTTACAACTTTGAATCATAGGAAAACCGGCGAGTCTCAGGATCTGGCAATCCATACTGCTGAGAACACTTCTTTGCATTTGTGCATGTGAACCTTCTCTTTGTTGCAAATGGTTTGGGAAAACGACTGCAGGTGTTTGAAATACATCAATAACAATGGATCATAGTCAAACTAAGTAGCTGCAGGGGGATGACAACCATGATCTGGCAACCTCCACCTCTGCGTGGGAACCTGGGGAAAAGCCTCTCTCATCAAAGATCCATCGGGGTGCTGCAGGGTTTCCAGTTTGCGAAATCAGTTTTACCCCTTCCTCAAAAGAGAAAAAAAAAATCCCCCAACCCAACCAAATAAACTAAACAAGAAAAATAGATATTTAAACAGAGAAACAGACGTGCAAATCCTCTCCTGGAACATCTGTCTGCTGGCCTCTCGCAGGAATTGGATGTAGTTGGGGCTAGACAAAAAGACACACATGCATGCACACAGAGACACAAACAAAAACACAAATTCACAAAAGTACACACCTAATCCCACCATGTGCTTAGTGAGCCATCAGGGGACGTGTTGCCAATCAGACAGCTATGTGAGGCTGGGCGAATGAAAACAATCAAGGAA
Organism: Centropyge bicolor; assembly: GCA_037975185.1. Taxonomy (NCBI): domain Eukaryota; kingdom Metazoa; phylum Chordata; class Actinopteri; family Pomacanthidae; genus Centropyge; species Centropyge bicolor. The sequence continues at coordinate 100,772 of JBBMOC010000026.1, forward strand.
CAACACACAATATGGCTACAGGACTGGCACGTGTTTGTGTGAGTGACAGTATGTGTGTGCACGCCTGCGTGATTGAGTTCACAGATTCATACACGCATAACGCCAACCAGAGACCAGCCTCTGTGCTCGCTCAATGCATTCCTAGAGGGACTGTGTGCTGAAAGATTTTCTGGGTCTTCTGTAACTAAAAATGATTGTTAGTAATAATGGCATATTCAGGAAAAGAATCTATGTTTTATGATTCACTGCTTATACATCCTGTGCACATATCTTTGAACTAAAGTGTAAAATGAAAATGATAAAAGGCTCATCTTTTGCATGGCAGAGCTTACTTCTTAGTTCAACCTGCACCCTGACCTAGATGTGATTTACTTTTTTACTGTTCTTAATTAAACAATGGCACAGTAGAATACTCAGTGTTGTGCTTTACATATTAGGCAAAACTATGACAATAAGACACAAATTGTAAAATACCAGAATTGCCTTTAAGGTTTAACAGTAAGTCAAAAGAATGCTCCCCAAGCACATTTTTTGTAACACAAGACTGTGTAGTATTTTCTTTATTCTACCTGTTGTTTGTACTGCGGACCTGTGACCCAGCGTGTGTGTGTATGTCTAGCGAGCTATTACTCCTCTCTCTGTCTTGTCTCTTCTCACGGCTCAGTGAGTGTGTCAGTCTGCATTGGCCCTCTTTCAGAAGCTACTGAGAGATGGCAGCACCATTAAAATTTAACCCACTATCTCGCAACTCGCCACACACTGACAAGAGAGGGAGAGAGCGGCAGAGATAGCCAGGCAGGCATACAAGGATATACAGGCATGTATCTAACCACAGAAATGCACACACACAACTGCACACACACACACTCATTTCCAAGGAGTGAGTTAGATGTGATAGCGAGAGATGGGGAGCGACGGAGCGAAAGATCCTATACAGATGGAAAGTAAAGAATAAGATGGAACAGATTACCGCTTGAAAACCACACGTACACACACACACACACACACACACACACACACACACATCTGATGCATAGACGGCTGTTGAAATGAGTGGCATCAAATCAGCAGGGGAAATGGAGAATGTGTATGTGCCTTACGTCCTATCAGTCTACAATATCCCCCCTCTCTAAATCCACATTTCCACACTTTCTATTACTTTCTCCCACATCAGCTCTGGCTTCACAAGCAATTCTTCTTTTAGTTTCCCTCCCTCTCCTTTCTGAATCTATCACTCTTTTCTTTCAGAATTTTTTGATGCATAGCTTTATCCATTTCCCTGTCCCCTGTTTTTCTAATGCACTTTCTCTCTCTCTCTCTGCCTGTTCCTGTCCTTTTCTGCCCCAGTGGAGTGTGGGATAGCAGGCAGTGCTGGGAGGCCTATGGTCTCTTAATTAAGAAGCAAGGCGGAACGAGGCCACAGTTAACAAGGACACACACACAGTGTGTCACACTGCTTTACTTGTAAGGACCCGCATTATCTACAGGCCCTAATGCTAATGTTAACCATCAGCACCACATGCCTGACCTGAGCTCATACTTGCCTACAATAATCTAGACCTGATATGGACCGTAAATCAAAGTAGTAACCCTTCATTTGCACCAAGAAACAACTGAGACATGGCCAAACTGTCCTCACTTTGCAATCCTGTCTTGTCCTGTCTGAAACTCTAGCTCACAAAGATACACAAGAACACGTGCACACACACATGTGTAAACAAGCATTTGGTACAAGCTCACAAAAAACAGAGACAGCAGTAGACACTGTTAAAGCTCTGGTCACACACACACACACACACACATACACACGATTTCCTTTTCTTTCACACATCACAACACCTAATCAGAGGCTGAGGACCTGGGCTGAAATCTGCAGGGCTAGGACTCAATCAGCAACCGCAATCAGACACAGGACGCACACACACTCACACACCCACACAGCAACAATTACACACAGGGGCGACACACATAATAAGCCCTGAGCTCTCGGACGAGAGGAAGGCCATCACATTATTCAGTCTACCTCATCACCACTGTAACCAACACACACACACAGAGGAGGCGGGATGGAAGTAGCTATTTTGAGAGCGCGTGCGTCCGTTCTTTTCGAAGGTGACTTTGGGCTGGCTGGAGTGGTAATTGGGTACACATACAAATGCCTTTTTCTTCCTCATCCCCACGTTCTCTTCAAAGTCTCTCTTCTGTCCCCCCTCTTTTCCTCCCACCATGATCCCTCTCTTTCCCCTCACCGCAGCCCCCGAACGTGATTACATTTCCGACATGAGTGAGGGGTGAAGAGAGCGAGCAGTGGAATGAAGAAAAAGTGAGAGAGACAGATGATTGACTTGAAAAACAAAGAGAGGGAAGAAAACAGTTCTTGCACTGAATGGAAAAAAAAAACAAATGCGTAGACACATTCGTACATTAGCATTTGCCCCCTGCACACAAAAACGCACACCTATATATACATATATATCATTTACTCTGCAGGGGAGCAAGGCAAAGCGAAGGAAAAATATCCGAAATGTCACTCAGACTGTCACCCTGATCTTTTCTGTCGAGACACACACAGACACACACACACACACACAGTGCAATGGCCATCTCATTTCCTCAGACGAGTGACATTTTCTCTCTCTCTCTCTTTCTGCCTCTCCTTCTGCACTCCGTCGCTGTGGTGATAAAATTAGCATTCCTTTCCCTCCTCTGCTTCTCTCTCCCTCGACGGCTGGACAAGAGGTGAGGACCACAGGGAGGGAAGAAAGGATAGAGAGAGAGACAGAGAGAGAAAGAAAGAAGGAAGAAAGATAGGAACAAAAGAAGACATTAGGAGAAGGGGGGAAAGGCCTGAGAGAGACATGAAGACAAAGAAACAAACAGAGAGTAGAATGTGACGGGCAAACAAAGAAGAGGGATAGGAAGACAAAGACAGAAAGATACGAGGAGAGAGAAAGAGAGAATAAGAGAAAAGAAAAATACAGCAAGTGGACAGGATGCAGACTTGTGTGTGGGGGGGATATACCCTCAAGGGATTCTTATCACCATCACAACTCTCCTATCTCCTTTGCTGTCCAACTGCATGATGAAGTCCTGCTACTTTAGTGGACCTCAGCATGAATAAAAAATCCACTTGTACTCGCAGCCTGATAATCGGTCTGTGGTTAAATAATTAGCGGTAACTAAGTTCCAACATACTTTTAAGGACTAATTACAAACTAAATGTGTGTTTGCGGGATTAATGGAGAGAATATGCAACCTTTGAGAATTAACAGCTGGACAATCATGGTTGAGCTTACTTTGTTTACTCTGTGCACGTCTGCTCCACATCCGTGCATGTGGGCGAGTGCATAAACCCGCATGTGTGCATGTTTCTACAGGGACAAGGTAGAGGGCCCACAGAGTATAATTAAAAGCCAGAGACACAGAGTCCTTGGGAGCAACTGCAGCAAGAACGTTATGGGCAGAAGAGGAAAAAAAAAAGAAAGAAAACTGACCTTTAAAAACACAGAGTGAGACAGAGAGAAACGGCGAGAGATGAGAGAGGTGTAACAGAAGATGGGATAGTGGGAGACAGACTGAATTAGATTATGCTCAATTGAATGCGGCAAAGAAAGAACAAAAAAAGTGAGAGAATGAACAGGAATGGAAATATTATTGAACTGAGCTGTTTGTAGGGGAGGGTCAGAGGAAGAAGAGAGAGACAAAGAGAGGGATGAAGACGGAGACAAAGAGAGGGAGAGAGAGAATTCTAATTAGAAATCAGGAGAAGAAAATAATAAGGCTGCTCAAAATGTAGCACATAGAGGTAGAGAGGAGGATAGGAAAAGAAGAGAAAAGAAGCATCCAGAAGGAGACAGGTGGGGCTGGAGTGATGGAGACACCATCACTTCTCCCTCCAGGAGGAAGGAATACAATCTTTCAGATGCTAAGAAGCAACACACCACCAGGAAAGATATTCCCCATCTCCCACTGGAGGGAAACAGAGCTGCCAGGTCAGGAGGGTGAATCCTTATATGATGGTGTGTACGTGTGTGTGAAAATGTGTGTGCTTGTACACAGTCACTGCCTGGCTGGGAAATGTTGCCCTTGAGCCAACCTTGACTGCTGTTTCACTCCAGCTAAGCTTTGCTTCAATTCCCAAATCAAAGCCAACTCTTTCTCTCTCCCATGTTGCTTCATCACGACTTGATGGTGAGACAGGACCCTGACTGTCTCTCACAATGTTCAGCATTCCTCTTTAGATGAGAGCGGTAGCAGACCAACAGATGTAACTAATATCTCCAGTTAAAAGGAAACATTGCCTCTAAAATGCATTTTGTTTTTTGTTCTTCAAAATAAGACAGTTTGATAAATTTGACGACAAAAGTAAAAGAAAAGTAATTGCATGTATAGATTCCATTCATTTAAATTTATACTAACAGTTATTGCTAGGCGTCCACGTCATCCCATAGTACAATTGAGAATTTCAATAAGTTTTAAGAAGCAGAATATAATCCAACCATTAATACTGGAGAAAAACTGAAATGTACTGTGTCTGTTTCTAAGCTACAATTCTATAACTCCTTAATTAAAGTGAACTTTGGCCACAGTCTTTAAAATTTAAACCCTCAACAGTGTCAAAAAGCCAGGCAAAAGTCAGCTGTGAATTAGATAATATATGCATTCTGTTAAGGTGAACATGAGCAATGTGAATCTTAAAAGGAAATCAAACTTTAATGAGTTAAACAGTCCTTTTAAGTTAACCTAAGGTCAATGTGGTACAGCCAGGGTTATTCAAAACCAAAAAAATACAGATTCCACTAGAGTTTCGCACAATGTGAAGTTTTAGCCCAACTGGTCAAAAATGTGTTGTGTCTGTTGTTATAACTCCCATAATGGAGAATTGCTATGCATTACTGTAGCAGTTGGACTATACTCTATTTAATTTGGATCGTTGTTACGTATATGCAGCAGACCAGACCAGACCAACAGGTAGTAGGCAACAAACAGTACTCTCACAGTTAAACTATTAATTGCATGATATCAAATTTCTGTATCTAAAAGGTTCAGAAATGCTATGCTGCATGTTGAAAATTTAAATTTAGCAAGGCTGAAATGTCTTCCTTTAAAATTAAGGCTTTGACTAAGCTCACTGATATGTCCATACAGCACATCTGCTATTTTAAATGCCATTGTAAACTACTACAATTTATGTGATAAATTCAAATGATATTCATGTGGCATTGCATGGCATTACATCACCATTAGAAACTGAAATATCTGAAGTCTCATAGCACTTACATTTCCCATGTAACTGCAGTGACATTATAAAACCTTCTCTGATTCATAATCTGCAAACTGCAAATATGAGCAACACCTAGATATCTTATTCAAAATAGTATAACTGTACAGAAGATGTTTACATGTGGATTATGCCTTAAGGGTTAAATGTATATCAGCATTGGGAATTTCAGCTAGAGATGGAAATCTTGACAATTATCTAAACTTCCCCTGAGATAATAGCAGGCACTCATCCCTGAGCTATATCTCTATAAGAAGGTCAAACAGAGATAGAGGTTATCAACTACGTAAAAAGCTGTTCCTGCATTTCCCCATAAACCACAGCTTCACCCTCACACCTCAACCGTCCTCCTCAGTAAGGACATCTTCCCAATCACTTGTTCTCTCATTCTCTCCCTCCCCTCATCTCTCTCGCTACACCCAGTGAGTAATGGCGGGAGCAAAGGATAGTGGCAGAGAGCTATAAAAGTGTAATTTGCTCCATTTTCCTTGGGAAACCAAATTCACTTTCTGTCCTGTGTTACAATCTGCTAACATTCAGATGGCCAGCATTGCAGACAGCGCATTACCCGCCTACACTCGCTAATAATGACCCTCACCGAGTGCACACATACACACGCTTCACAAGCAAGGAGAGCAAGGACACACAAGCTATAAGTGTATAAAAAAAAAGCACCAAGTGTATGCGCGCACACTTGCATGTGCACACTCCAGCACACAGACTAAAATTCTGGTTGTAATGGACTGCTAAAGGGCCAAAAGGGGAAGGAAAAGGGAAAGAGAGAGAGATTATAAAGAGAAAAGGTAGATAGGATGAAACTCTGTAAAGAGAGGCTAAGTATGTTTCTCTGAATTAAATTAAACAACTAGTTCAGGCTGACTTTACGCTCACTCTGTTGCCCCACAAGCCTTCTTTTCTCCTCTAATCTACCTCTGCTCCTCTAATTCTCTGTAAGTCTTGTTCATGTGTTCTTTCTCAAGCTTTGCTGTCCCTTCTTTCTCCTCCTCAGTGTAAATCTCCCAAACTCTTGTTCTCTTTCTCTCCTTGTTCACTTCCTCTATGCCTGCCTCTTTCCTTCCCTCACTTGCACGCAAATTCTCTCTCACACTCTCATCTCATCATCCCACCCTCACAGCGATCCTTTCTCTCTTTCTCTATCCCTCTCCTCCATTTCCACCACTCCTCTCTCAGGGAGCTAATAGCCTCCTCCTTTGTTCTTGGAGAACAGCGGGGAACAATGGCGGAGTGGGGCTTGTCGTTGTGGCAACAGGCATGAGACAAGAAGAGAGAGAGGGAGGGAGACAAAGAAGAAAGGCAGAGAGAGAAAGAGCAAGCACAGAGGGGATGCTGGTTGTTAGCCGGGCGGCAGGGAAGCGAGCGCTGGCTAATTACACTCGTTTCTATGCACACCGCAATTAAACCCTGATGCACACACATACGCCGCCTGCGCTCAGAATATCCACCGCCAGCCACACACACACACACAGACACACACACACACTCGCTCTGCAACATCAGAGAAAAAGAGCAAGCGATAGAGGAGGTGGCAGAGAGGCAGAAAGGGGGAGGCTGGGAAGGGAAAAAAGAAATGACAAGAAAAGACTGAGGCTATTTTAAATCAATGCTACTGTTCTCTCAAGTAGCACAGTAAAAGTTCATTAAACTTCTAGCTCAAACACAATCAGCTTCATAAAATCTATTTAAATACTGTGAGTTGACATTAAGGTATGAGGTGACTCTGTGACCTCTTCACAGCAACACACTCTCCATATTAATCTAATAGTCAAACACCACACACCAGCTAACCAAGAGTTGTTGTATCGTCTCCAGTTGGCCTTGCTTTCAATAGGCAATCATATTAGTTCTCCCCCTCTGTTTTATCAGTTGTATTCCTCCCACTCTGCATCTACATCAGTTCATCTCGATCCATCTAATCAGCTCATCTGGCTCCATCTCTCTACAGGATGATGAGGAGGATGATCGCTTTCTCTCCAGAGATGAAGAGCTTTAGCTTCACACAAATTAACAAAGAGGGAATAGTGCAGGGAGTGAAGGAGAGTTTGGTATAAATGTGAGAGAGAAGGGGTATGAGAGATGGAAATGAGTAGACTTACATCCAGGTCACAGGACCCTGTAGGGTAGAACTTATGCTGTGTCTCATAAACACAACTTCTCAGCTTCCTTCATCCTTCTATCCATGCCCTAACACTCTTTTCCATTAACACACGTCTCGAAGAAACATGTGTTCCATCTATTCTATTATTCATGCAGTTTAATGCTTGCCTAAAGTGTGTGCATGTGTGCCTTTAGAGTGTTGGAAGTTCATGTTAAAGAGCAGGAATGTGTCACCACAAGTCTGATGACCAGCTGATGTGTTGGTCACATTGAGCATTCAGTGTTAAAGGAAAGAAAAAAAAAATGTAGCCACAGAATGTGCATGTGTTCATGCACACGCCTATCAAGATGCACACAAAAAGCACAACTTGACACAGCAGCATGAACAGACACACACAAATGCAGGCTGCCAATGAGGCAGATGAGGAGTGAAAGGAGTCACATTAAACAGCCAAACTTGTCCTGTTTCGCTTTCATAGCCCCAGTCCATTTTCATAATGCATTAAAACCACCGCTGAGAAGAGAGGGAGACATGGAAAGGAGAGCAGAAAGATGAGGAGGGGGGGTAGAGAGGAATGGAGACACACAGGGAGAGAGAGATGGAAAAGAGGGGAGAAGGGACAAGAAACATTCTCAAAGTAATCTAAAGCTAGTGGATGTATGGGGGTGCGAGGATACAAGATAAGGATGAAGGGAGTGGAGGAGTTAGAAAAGAGAACTCATCTCAGAGGCAAGATATGGGAATAGAAAGTGTCTGATAGAGGCACAGACAGATTAGGGAGGTGGATAAAAGAAGATGGGATACACTGATAAAACAAGTGAGGATGACGGCAAGAGATGGGGGAAGATGATTTAGTCACAAACTTTGATAGTGTGTGTTATGAATGCACGTGGGTTCCTTTCAGTGTGCATGTGTTTATAGTGCTCTATGCTGGGTGTGTGTGTCTCTGTGTGTGAGTGTATGGCTGTACAGTGGCAAGGGGCAGAAGGTTCTCCGTTTCAGCACCAGCAGGCTGATGAGAGTTTGGGGCCAAACAGCCTGGAGGCAGAGCTGGCCTTGTTACTCTCTCTTTTTTTCTCTCTCTCAGACACAAACAGACACACAATCTCAAATTTAAACCAAAACCAAACAGAGGCACGGCTGCTCTTACAAGCCAAGCATTTTGAGCCTTAGATCATAACGATGTGTTAAGACATGAAAACAGCTAAGACGTTAAAATATTTAGAATGAATATCCAATTGTTTGATGAATAACTGATGTTAATAACGATGCATTTTAGTTCGATATATTTTGATATCCCTCAAGCAATTACTGTTCCAACCAATATTTAAAGACCCATATACAGGAGCTTGCATGTTTTAGCCTATGAAAACTCCATTGCATGATGTTCATGACATTAATATTGAATCACATAATCCCAGTGATGTAAAAAGGATTTAGTACTTCTCAACCAACTGAGAATAAACACTTCATTCTAATGCTATGTGCTTGGTTCATCAGGGTGTGGTTCATAGGATGGTACCATCATACTTCAACAGCTCTGTTTGAAACTCTTTAACTCTTTGAAACTCTATTAAGGCAGTCAGTACAAAATATTGAGGGGGGCAAAGTAAATGAGTGGCTGAACAGAATCAAACATCTTAGAAGCTACTAAAGACCATATATTTCTTCTTGGAGTAGCAAAAAGTACATTCTGAACTTATGCACATCGAGTGGCCAGAAAGACTCAAATGGAGATGTCATGTTCCTCTTTGTTTCCTGCATTCGTAACTTGCCAACACATTTGTTATAAGATTTTGACAGTGTAAGGTTTGCTGTTCTGAGTTGGCTTTGGAAACTTTTTTGATTCAGTACAGGATGAAAGTCAACTTGCTAATATTTGAAACTTGCTTGAGGTACATTATCCATCACAGCTAACTCTATGCCTGCTTTTGTTCCCTTTTTGACAAAGTTACATTATTGTCATCAGTGAAACTGCCATAAAACTGCAAGTGTGATGCATTTATGGCCTGGAGAGAAGCTATCTAACTCACATGAACTCAAATTATCCTTACATTATGCTTATCCTATTGTTTGTCTCCCAAGTTTTGATTTTCTGACAACTTCCAATATAAATATATGTATGTATAGCAGCCAACTCTCAAACCATCTTTCACTAACAATACTATACAGAGACAACTCTGGCAAAAATAAAAAGTTCATGAAGTTTACTGATGGATTACTTATCTAAGCCAAGTTTAAAATCTTTACAAGTTGAAACGTTTACTGTGCAATCATGAGCAGAAACAAATGCCTAGAAGGTAAGAAAAAACAAAATACATAAAATTTTGATTTGTAGTGGGCTAAAACATGAATTGCATCCACTATAACCTATTAAACGTCGATTAACCTTCACTCAAATCTACAGAGAGTGACTACAACAAGTGATTATCTTCTTATCAGTTGGGAAGGAAAGAGTTAAGGAACCAGTCAAATAGGGGCTGAGGCATCCAAAAGCCTATCTCCTCCAAGTCAATGGCGTGAAGGCTATCTCACCACACCTGACAGAGACAGAGTGCTGCCAATAGTGCCAGAGGGAACAAGAGGGAGGGAGGGCGGCAGACAGTGAGAAAGAAAACAGGGAAGGAGGGAGGAGAAGACAGCTAAAGAAAGAAGACAAAGAAAGGGCATAAACCACAGGCATGAAAAGAGAGATGGATGGATAATGGTGAGCACAGTGGTCAGATGGCTATTGCTTGTTTTGATTCAAATGCCTGTGGCTCATTATGGGGAAAACTGACAGAAGGAGAGTTAGAGAGGGTTGAGCATTTTGTATTTGTGTGTTAAGAGGGCTGACGACTGATAGAGGCACCGTGCTATAAAACACTAAGAGCTCTGCAGAGCTGCCGCACGCTGAAACTTTAATCAGGCATTAATAAAAACAATATCATTACTGTCTGCCTAAGGAAGTATCAACACACACCTCACTGAATCTGGCAGGCGGGCGCGCACACACACACACACACAACATTGCAGTCCAGGAAACATAAACAACCTTATCGCTCATCGCATTTCTCCTGTTTTCTCTCCATCTCCATTCCCCTCCTCTTCCTCCTCCCGCTTTTCTATTGCCTTTCATCTATCAATCTACCTTTAAAATCATTCTGTAAGATAAAGCACAAACAGAGTATGACTATAAAATTGCACACACATCCACAAATGAGCAACTAGATGGGTGAAGGAGCAAAAAAGCAGGAAGACTGAAAGCATCGTCTCAAGGACAAAGGTAAGCCACTCAACTGTTGCCTGAAAGCAGAGCTGTTTCATACAGAAAAGGGGCTAAGACGTGAGTCAAGCAATTGGAGGTAGCGCAGCTCCCCAGTCGCACCATTCACCACAGAAATAAAGAAAAACATTAAAAAATGGGAAGCCAGACACAAAATGGACATCCAGAGAGGTACACCTGAATGCCGTAGCCTTCATGAAAGAGTAGCAAAGCTATAGAAATCTCTATCACACTCTTACTCTCTTTGACAAAGCTAGGCTGGAAGGATGAAAGCATTGAATGAAAGCCTACATAGGACCTTAAAAAAAAAAGACAGGATAATGGTGGCACAGAAAGCAGAAAGGAGTAGCAGAAAACAAGGGCGAGGAGGAGACTGAAAAAGTCATTTTATGGATCTTCCTAGAACATATAAAGGAAAGGAAGTTGAAGGGAAAAAAGTGTGAGGATGGATGAAGAGTAAGGAAGGGTAATAAGTAACACAGAGGATAATAAGTAAGGCACTCAAAGAAGGAGGGAGAGAGGGCAGAGAGAAAGTAAAAAGAAAAAAACTGAATGAGAAAGTAATAAGTCTGAAAAATCATAAAAAAAAATACTTTACTTTTCTTTCTTAGTTCAGAATAATCCTTGCCCTATATATGCACTCAAACAGAGTGAGATATGTGTATGTGCACGCGTGTGAACGGATCACGCACCGATAACATTACACTCTTTAATTCCTAATTAATCCTTCTAAACTGGATTATAGCGCGGAGCATGACAAGGCCAGGATTCCACCCTTCGCCCTGATGAGAGAGAGAGAGAGTCTGTGCGTGTGTGTATGTGTGTGTGTAATGTCATTTTACTGTTTTTCAGCTTGAGGTCTCATAAGGCCGGCCTGTCCTCGGTTACATGATGTTGAGAAATGAAGCTGACAGTGTCTGTGGTCCCCTATGACACAAACACACACATACACATTCACTCATTCACTTACACCATCTCACACACACATACAGCATCTCTTGTACACACATACACAAACGGGCAAGGAATCCCTAGACAAGAAGTCTTGAAACGCTTATGAATTATTGTGGTGAGTGGCAAGAAGTCTAAGCATTACTTTACACATTTTAAGTGAGGACTCATGGGGGATATGTGCTTACTCACATAACAGACACTGGTTCCCCAGACACATACACTTGTCCTGGTTTGAAAGCTGCCACACAAACTGTCCCATGTGATGTATTCTGCATTACACTGCGGTTTGAAACAAAACCAGAGGGCTTTACAGACACCAATACTAATGAATTCATTTAATGTTCGACTGTACTTTGTAGATTCTGTTCACTCCTAATTTTTGGTACAAATGTGGGGTACTAATACTAGAGAATGACATTTATAAAAGACATGTCACGAAAGCAGGATCATGTACTGATGTAACAGCATGCTAGGACATTTTCCAGATAACCAAAGCACAATTGTGGAGTTTGAATTTGGCAAGGGAACTTCGCACCACATCACCCCACTGTTCTCCATATTTGACTATTGATGTTATCATTGTTGACTCGTAATAAAAACAGACATCATGCAAAAAATATACACCAGTACATGCTTCTTATTTGAGTAAGATGCATTACTCAACACACAGCATTACATATACACAGCACTGCCATGTACCTAAACCCTAACCTTTATCAAACAGTACCAAAATTAGCCCGGTACAGCCATTTGATGCTATCATTTATTAACTGTAATTAATACAGTAAGAGTCAGCTATTTAGATTGAAGAGACCAGTATGACAGGATTTTATCATTAGCATGATTATGCTGGAATGACAAAGCTGTTAATTCTTTGAACTTAATGGACTATCCTTTCTTCCCCACAGGTATGTGTATTTATCTTCATGTGGTCAGTGATGAAATGTTATCATGCATAAAAAAAAAAAAAAATCAAAACGTGAACTGGAACACCGACAGTATATACACATAATAGCCTGTGGAGAGTGCAAGTTGAAAGTAAAAAGTCTCCAGGAACACTAGCTTGGACCACAGTATAAATTAATAACGTGTACCATATTGTATTTCGTGTTACTGTGTGTACAGAGTTGTGTTCCCTGTGTTGATTAAACCACGCTGGCTACAGAGAGGTCTGGGGGGGAGGCGAGGGCAGAAAGGGGAAATAGTGTGATGGATGGATGGAGGGGGGGTCACAAAGGGATAGATGGAGTGAGTTGGGGGGAATTAGCATGCTTTCATGCGTTCTACACCTCAGTGGAGCACCACGGGGCCCTGTTGATGCCTCTAAGTGCTATGCAGTATTAAGAAGACGATCTCTAAGGAGGCCCTGTGGCATAGTCTGTGTGTGTGTGTGTGTGTGCTGCGTGCAGACTGACCGCAAAATACATACAGTTAAGTACTGAGACCTAAATAACATATTTGGTGAACAGAAAAAGGGAAGGAAAGTGGAGAGCCAAACATTGTCAGAAGAGCGAGGCAATAAAATGCTTGCTGTGACTCAGAGGAGACAAGATATATAAAAAAGGCAGAGGATCTCTGTCCATTCTGTCTGTTCTCTAACATACTGCATACTGACAACGCCCTACGGAACTATGACCAACCTGAGAACCTGAACCCCTGGCCCAGTTATCTCATTTCACTTTTTCTCACTTATGTGCTCTTCCATTAACACATAGCAAACTTAACTCCGTTTCCTCATTTCACCTCACCTCAATCTCCATCTCCTCAATCACTCTTGTCGCTTCATGTCTTCTCACCTTTTGATCATTTGTCATTCCTTCATTCCCTCCCTCAGTGCTCTCTTCAATCGTACACAGATCACTCCTGCCTCCATTCGTCCTTCTCTGAGCCTCATTCATTCCGTGCCTCTCTCCTTCACTCTTCCCTCAATAACGCCATCTGTCTTCTCGTCTACTGAACCAAGATTAGTCTTCATCCATCTGTACATTTGACAATAACGTCTCCTACATTTTTTTCTAAATGGTAGCTGCAGGTTTTGAAAGTCATATTAAAGCTATTTGGAGGAACAAATAATTTAAATAATGAAGAAAATAAATTAGAAAAAAGCTTTACACCTTAATACTGAACCTTGTTATTGACAAATATTTTGACACCTATTATGTTCTCATAGCAGTCCTGAATTTCAGAATGCAGGTGCGAACCCACGACTGTCAGCTGCCACTGTGTGTTCAATTTTTAGTTTTTCTGGCAAACAATGCAGCAGCCTTCATGTTGGTTTCCTTCATCTTGCTTCAATCAAGCAGCATACTTTGTTATCATCAATCCAGCACCCAAAAATTTGCACTTTCACATAGCTGTGGCAAGCTTTCATCTTTCTTGGGTTAGCCAACTACGTTGTGAGCCAACAAACAACTATGTTTTTAGCAACTTTCTCCCATGAAAGCTGCGATGCTGCATCAAGTGCTAACCACATTTTTCAAAGTAAGGAAGAAAGGGAAAGCAGCATGTTTGTAGATCTATGCAAAAAAAGCTTAAAATCCCTGAATATACATAAAACTTGACGGGCAATAACGTTGTGTAATTTTAGAGTTTTTTTTTTTCTTTATTACAACCTTTAATTATGTGAGTTTTCAATAAGTGCCAATCCTTGTTTTATGTCTGTTTTATCACTATTAGTATTATTTCCAATGCTGTTATGGGCTGTTGCTCTTGCAGTATTTAACTGTTACTGTCTTTGAGGTTGGAGACAACAAAAAAACAAACAAAAAAAAAAAACAGTGAGAAGGGAGAATCTTCTGAGCAAAAATCAACATGAAACTTTGAAAGCAAAAACTCTCCGGGTCCTTCAAAAACTTTCCCGAACATACTTAAAAAACCATTCTTAGAGAGATCTTTAGAAGTCTCTGGCGTACCTTGCCGTTCACCCAAACAGACAGGAGTTGCTGCTGATGCCGTGTGCATGCACAACAAGTCCTGAAAGCTTCGCTCTGCGTTGCTGCACATCTGCAGTATAACAGTTCTAGCAGACAAAGCACTTCTAAGTACAAAACATAAAAACCAAAAAACAGAGACAGTGCACATGCAAAACATGTGACTCGTGTTAGGTATAGGTACAGTATGTCTCATGTACTATAGCTTGTTACGGACGGTATCATTTATTCTCAGTTAAAATGGCAGTGCTTCAAGCCTTCATTCTTACTAATATGTGTACTACCTACAGTGATACTTAACATTCTTGCCATGACTAAGGACCGGGCAGATTTTGGCTTAGGCAGCACTGGTTTTTGTCTCTGAAAGTGGTCAAAATCCAGCTGAGAAATGATTAGAGAATTCAATGGGGTTTTAGTTACTCCACAGGCTTTGTTCAAGCTCAGATTGAATTTTGGTTGTTTTGGATGAAGTTGGACTCCAATTTTCAGGCCCAGTCAAGCTGTACGGTCCCTCTGAAATGGTACAACTCCAAAGCCCACTGACTCAGATCAATACTTAAAGTAGTAACTCCATTCACACAATGACAAATTACTCATCTGCTGTCTCTCTCTTTTTCTTTCTTTCTCTTTTTAGTCTCTGATGCCCTGCTACCATCACCCTGCTTTGCCAGTCTCAGGTTCACCCTGCAGTTAATCTGCTGGGTGGAGTGATGAGCGCTTGGGGAACCGACAAGAGGAAGATGAAGGAGATGAAGGAAGAGGGGAATGAGAAGAAGGGGGAAGGGGATGGGGAGTGAGAGATGGCCATACATTATTGAGTATACAGAGTGGAGTTTTTAGGGGATAAATGTGAAAGCATGTTTAGGGACAACCTTTTCCCTTCAGCCTCCCCCTCCTTCTCCCCGCATTCATTACTTGCCCTCCTTCCAACTTCCCTTTCCCCACGAGGATGGCCACATATCTTATTCAGTGGGGAGGTTAAAAATTCAAAGCAAGGAGGGGGGGGGGGGGGGGGGGGGGGGGGGGAAGAGAGTACCTGAAAATGGTCAAAATGAAGGAATGTCTTTAGGGAGTTTTCTCAAGTGTTAATCTAGAGCGCTCCTTGCTTTGATTAGGCACGTGTGTGTGTGTGTGTGGCAAGGGGTGGGTGGTGGATGTGGTGGGAGAGTATGAAGACGGGGGAGGTAGATGAAGAGGGGGGGGTGGAGAAGAGCGAGCAGGAGAGGGTGTAGACGTACACTTTCATGCAGTGCAGTGTAGTGTAGCGCACAGTGTGGTGTAAAATTAAGGTGCCTGCAGGGCGAAGCAGAACCCACGTCTCACAGAACACGACACATGCAGATACTGAGTAATGGAGCAAGGGCTTCAGCATGCAAACACACACACACACACAAACATGCAGCTATGGGCACAACCAAGTGTAATTGATCAAGAAGCATGTACACGCAGCATTATTACACTCACATGAACTAAGTTCTTGTGCCTACACATGCATACACATAGTCTGTCACACGGTTACTGGTAGCAGATTAAGGTCAGAAAGTGGAGCGTGGCCTGGTCCACCAAGCTTTGTAAATATCATCGCTTTCTGGTGTAAATGCCACTGGGTTATCCATGTTATGCTGGGCCGTCACAGCTAGAGACCAGGGGCCATGTTACACCAGCAACAATAAAAGCTGGGCAGGTTACAACACACACACACACAGATATTGCTCACACCCTGATCAAGCAGTGTGTGCATGCACATATGGAAATAAACAAATGTGCACCTTAAGAAAGTTGATCCAAGTGTGTGCAAAGTTAGGGTGAAATTGATAGTTTTAATATGGATGGGTGATTGTGTGAGAACCCTGAAGACACGAACCTAGCCATCAGCATAATGGAGAAGATAGTCTAATAGCACCATAATAACTCACTAGCTAGCCAACACCGCATCAGCAGCAGCTTCAGGCTACTGTTAAACAATTCTACTGAGATAGGAGCTTTGGACTTTAAAGGACACTTTCAAACGCCTGTGTTGCTGCCATCTATCTCGCCTTTTCTCATTTTACAGCTTGCTTTATCTTCATCCCTCACCAGTCTTCCGTCATTTTCCTGGTTCCATCCCTCGTTCATTGTCTCTTTTCATAAGAACCCCTTTATCAGGCAGAGATAAGAGAAGAGAGATGGGCAAATCAGGAGAGAGAAGAGGAAGAGGAAAAGGAGGAAGGGAGATGGGGGTTAATGCTCTTCTCTTGTCAACTCCATCTTTGAAGTTGTTGCTCTTTACCGCTCCATTTTTTTATGTATGCTATCAGTGACATCAAAGTGGGCTAAGTCTCCTGTGTGTGTCTATGCAAGTGTGTGTGTGTGTGTGTCTGTGTGCCCTCAGGAATAGGTAGCTAATATTGCAAAAAAAATAAACAGAGAGGGAGTCACTGCCACACGGCAGAACAGCCATCTACCATCAATCTGCACCGTACTTTGACTCTTTCTTCTCCTCTCTTTATCTATCCATTTTCTCATGATTAGCATGCTTTCTAATCATAGATACAGCTTCAGTAAGACTTCCCTTCCTCCTCAACCCATCATTACCAAAATTAAAGCGCCTCTACTTTCAGGAACACTTTGGCAGGCACATGTAAGTACGCACACATATATATACAGACACACACGCACACACACACACACAAAGCATACATATATAAGAAAAACAGAGGGGGAGGAAAAAGAGTATGCTGCTGTGACCAAGAGGAGCAAAACAGGAAAGATGAGTGGGTGGAAGAAGTGTAGGTGTGCATACATATATCCCTTCATTCCTACATCCCTCCATCTCTGTTCATTTTTTCCCCCTCTTGGCCTGGGTGAAAAGAGACAGAATCACGAACACTGGGGATACTTAGCATCTGTAACAAGCTTTTGAGCTTATCAGCCAATCCCTCAATTAAACACACACACACACACATATACATTCACAAAGGTTCTCTCAGTCCCTGCTCAGCTGTCATATCACTGGGAACATTTAAATTGTAATGGTGTTGGGATGAGAGATTGGAACGCTGGCTGGCTGGGTGACCGACTGACTGGCTGGCTGGCTGGTTGGGAGAGGAGCCGAGTGAAGTGAAGAAGGCATATTCCGTTTAAAAACAGGATAATCTCCAGGAAAGAGAAAAGGCAGCAAGGAGATTAGGCACACACAGCGGTAATGCTCCGGCATGAGTACACTTAGCTCATTTGCATGTAAAACAGAGGAGAGAGATATAACGAGGGAGGGATGGAGGGAGGGATGAAATGAAGAGAATGAGTGGGACAAAAGCATGTGTGAGAGTGTGTGTGTGTGTGAGCGCACTTACATGTGTATGTATAAGTGTATGCCTCTGCTTGTGCATGTGAGTGAGCTGTTGCAGTTGGCAATGAGAGCCAATGCGAGCTCACACAGATGTGTTTGAACCTGATAAGGCCTGATGAATGAGCGGCGTTTTGCGGCTGTTCCTCAACCATAAAGAGATGGTGAATGAGGGAATGCTTGCTATTGCCGCACTGAGAATACACACCGAGGCTTAGAGAGTGAGCAAAGCCAACCTAATGCACTGCCACTGTTGAGGGCTTAAGAGGTATAGTTAGGACTTAAACTTAAGCAGTGGTACATATAAACACAAAACACCACACGCAACCTATAAACATCAAATCTTTTCATTTACAGGGCATAGCTGCATACTAAAAAAGCTACTCTCTCTCTATATATGTTGGCTATAGGTGCTGATTAGATTTATGTGTCTCACAGACACCACATAGATCCATAGTTATCCAATCATAAACAGACAATCGTGTGGTCATTTGTTGGCAAAAAGGTGGGGAGAGAAAATAGGGATTACAGATATAAGTGGAGAAATGGCTGCATCCAGAAATGGGAGTGAATAAGAGAGAATAGAAAGAAAGAGTAGTGTGATATTTTTCCCAGCTCTTTCTACAGCATTAGTGACCCTTGCATTAACCTGCTTCTCTTTCTGCAGCCCCAACCTGAACACTGCATGATTTATTAACAAGGCCTACCACTGTGGGCTACACAAGTATAAACATCCACACATAGACGTGCACACACACATGCACACACACTCACAGAGAACTTAAAACACATTACACACACAGAAGCTTTTCAAAGCCAATACTAATTTAGCACAATCGCACAAGCGAGCACAAACACTGTTATGGCTTAATACAGTGTGCCCATTCCTCATTTAGTCATCTAAGTGCTTTATTAGTACATATTTTAAAGAGTCTCAGGAGACTGCAGCTCTGAGTCTACACATCCCATAAACTGTTATCTAAAACTCTTCCTAATTATACGCAATCATACACACAAACGTACACACAAACACAACCACAAATGTTTCTTGGCTGTGACCTAGAGGGGATCCAACAGTGGAAAAACAAACATCTTCTAGAAGTGGGTTGTGGGGGGATTATGAAACTGATGAAGGAGGAGGAGAGAGAGGGAGGTAAGAAAGGAGGGATCTGCCAATTGAAGTTAAAAACAGGGTCTTCCCCTTTCTCACCTGTGGTCATTTTCAACAAAAACCTGCAAGTTATTTTTCAGGCCTGTTATTTCTTGAGCAGCAAATGCACGACCATTGGGTATAGGATCAGAAATGACACTAAACTGCATTATTTTTCTCACATGATATAAAGTCTGTGAAGTTTGCTTTATGAATGACTAAAAGGTAAATCTACTGTGACAATATATCAGACCGTTGACATGTTTGTAAGAGTTCTGCAATCAGTCTGATGTACTGTCAAAAATGTGTTTCAGACTGTGTCCTTAAGTTATTTCATCAGCACAGAAATTGTTCTCTGACTGATAATGACCTTGAGCCAGCGCACGAAAAAACAAGCCGCCAAGTGTTTGTGAACTCTGTTTAGCAGAAGATGTAATGCCCTAATCAACAACACTGCACCATAATTCTCTATGCCTCTTGGTCTTTTATTGCTAATATATTACATATCTCATCCCTTTAACTGATTGGTCTACAACCAAAGAGAGGCCCAAGGCAAGCATACACACACACACACAAAGCACTTTCTTGCTGATTGGTGGCTCATTAAGGTGAAAAGTGAATGGAACAGACCTAAGAGGAAACTCAGCAACACAATTACACAAACATACATAGACACTCACACATACCTACAAGAAGGAAATTGATTTCTTCAGAACACAGGGAGATCAAAAGGCTTATTATAATTGGTTTGTAAATGTGGCTGAGCTCACCCACCCACTCTCTCGAGCACGTACACCAGCATACAGACACCTCTGCACTAACAAACATGCGTTCATCTGCAATAAACTTGTCTGTATTTTATAGGAAGCAAATGCGACACAGGAAGGTGCTGTAGCTTGTGTAAGTGTGTTATGCAGTGATATACAGTTCAGCATCACAAAGTGACTCCCTGGGGTGGGGTGGGGGTCTCCATCAAAAAGAGAAATGAGGTCGTCTTACTACAACAGACCAAAGAAACACAGAGATAGAGACTGAGACACAGAGGAGGGAAGGGTGTAAAGGCTGGAGAATTGGGATATGAAAATGATCCTCACATTATGAGGATTAATAATCATATATGCTCCTGGCCTTTTTCTCTCCTTTTCTCTCCCGAATCAAATTAATCACCACCGTTCCCCCTAGCCCAGCCTTTCCCTCTGCTCACTCTTCTTTTTTTTCACACTGTCCTCCTCCTCTTTCCATCTCTCCCTCTCATTCTTTTGCTAATTGGGCAATCTGAGGTGCCGACTTCAAAAGGCAACTGCTATCAAACACAGATGAAAAAGTGAGAAAAGGACAGTTCAGGATATATATATATATATATATATATATATATATATATATATATATATATATCCATATTAGATGAACAGTGAATTCAATCTAGCCTTGTCACTGTCCTGCACTTTCTCAAAAATTGGCTCACTATACATAACAACAACCTCTGTTCAGATTCTTTTATTATTATTATTATTATTATTATTATTAAGCAAGATAGAAGAAAATAAACACTAAAGAGAAAGCCTAAAAATGCAAAAACACTTCAAAGTGAGGATATGGGAATCAGTAGCTTAAGGGAGAATGGGGGGGATAAGCTTGCTGCCTGAAACCTTATCCACTACACTAACTGCTTTACAGTCATACATACTTGCGCATCTAAACAACTTGGCTGTTTACAATTGCAAATAGTCATATCAGGACTCCAATTATGAGCCCTTGCACTCCCAAAGCACAACAATGGGAAAAAAAATAATAGCAGTCTTTTCCACACGTCTGACAGGAATACAGACAGGAAGCAGATGGCAGTATAATAGCATCATGTCTCCACTACCAATACTGCAGTGGAATTTGGCTAGTTATAGACCAATAAATTCTTGTGAATACTTTGAATGGAGCTTAAAATAGAATTTTATATCACACCAAGCCGTACTACAGATGCACAGTGTAACAGCTTGTTATTATGTCAGACTGGGCATCAGTTCAACCACATTTAAAAGCTCCGGAACATAACAAAACACAGTATGCAGTCTTATTAAGATTTTATTTTATATGTTCTTTCCAAAAGGTGGTGCTTACGATGAAGCAAAGATGCCCACCACGTAAAATGTACCTTCAACCTCAATATGTGACCATAAGCAAAATATGGCACATCGCACAAATGGATACTCTGGACCACAGAGAGAAAGCCAGCAGGTAGCCTGCAAGCAAATCTGAAAGAACATTTCCAAACAGCCCCAGGAGGTGGAGCACCTTCTGAAATCCTCAACAGTTTGCATCCTCAATATGGCCTTGCTCAATTTATTGACTGTCTATGAAATGCATATTTCTCATTTCCCATGTTGACAGCTTAGTTTTGTACGTCCATCCTGGTGAATAAGATGTGCAGCAGCACAGTACTACTAACGGTGGCCTTGGCTGTTATGGTTGTTCGCAAGGCAAGTTAAGTAGTTTGAGAGGAGAGAGGTGAAAAGTCTTGAGGTAAAGAAGGCTAGACTGGAATAAATCAAGTAAGGTGGAACTTTTCTCCAATAGTAGTCTGGACATATCCTCTTGCCTGACCTCAAAACCACTGCTGAAAATGTTGAGCCAAGTGAGCTCAAAGTTAAAATACAGTTTTATTAGGCAGAAAGAAAAGGTTTGTGTCTGTAAAAGTTAAAGGCTGTTAAATGAGGTCAGAAGCATTACTACATTTTAAAAAGAAACACAACAAACACAAACAAATTATGCACAATTTAGAAAACATTTGGAAATGATTCAACAGACAGAATCATTACATGGACATTAAACAACTGCAGATAGCTGATGCTCTGTGTCAGATAGCAGCTTCAGTGGCTTATGGGGATGCCTACTTTAAGCAGGATATCACAATATCTGCTACTTTTAGGAAAAAAGCCATCTCAACATAACAAAAGTAATATCACCTCCAACTAATACAAACAATAAATAATTAATTATTATGTCTACAATTTGTCCAGGATTTTTGTTTAGTTAAATTTTGACCTGGAGAAAACAGGAGCATTAAGGGTAACTGGCCTGAGCTCAACTCCTGAACTTGACCCTGAACTAGCTAAAGATATAGACACTGAAAATAGAAATAACTACATAGATAAAGAGCAAAAGATACAGCCATGTACAGCCAGAGGGCGTGTCTCCCACCATCAGCACCCTGCTCTTCCACCAAGCCTCAGAAGTCACCCCTGACCCTGCCAGGAGCACACTACCCCCTGCATGTCTGTGTGGGTGTGTGTGTGCGTGCAAGTGCATCTGTGCTGCTGGGCAGCTGATGGAGAGGGGGAAGGAGGGTCAGGAAAGGTCAGCTGTGGCTCGGTGTGGTGTTGGCCTGCTCTTGCTGGATAACGAGGAATGGGAGGCGCAAGAGGAGGAGGAAGAACAGGAGGATGAGGAAGAGTGAAGCTTGGCTCCCAGAGGTGAGGCATGAGGAGAAGGATGGGGAGGTCAGGAGGAATGTATTAGGCCTTGAGCGGTGTGTTTAAGCAAGAGAGGGAAGAACGAGGGGTGAAGGGTCAATCTGCATAACCAGACATAGTGTGGATTAAACCACACATGTGCACTCACAAGCTCAATGAAATCCCAATTCTATTTCAACGATGTTTTATTCCTAACTATGAAACATCAAAAGATTCAAAACACGCACAAGAAATCAACAACACAATAAACAATAATAAACATGCTGGTCTCTCTCTCTCTCTCTTTCAGAGGCATGCATGCACACACACACACACTCACACACACTACACCCACACAGGCAGACATACCAGACAGGTGTGGGGCTATGAAAAGGCCACGGTGTCTTTATAGTCAGCTCTCAGAAAAGGTTATTAGACATCAACCGGAACAGGCGGCTGTCTCAGCCAATAAAAAGTGGAGGCGTGGGTGCACAGGCCAAGAGGGTGTTGGCGGGGGGGTCAAATCAAGGAGTGACAGGCAGACGTTAGGACTTGCCATACAGGTGAATGCAGATGGGACAGCTGCCAACAATGACATTTAACTGACACCAACAGCAAGCATCAGCCATGCGTGCATATGCACTTTTGTTTATGTATATGACATGAGAGGTGTCAGTGTGTGTATGCGTACCAAGACTGAATCTGAAGGTCAGATGGAATTATATACACACCCACACACACTGTCTGTCTGTGATTTCCTTGTGTCCTGGTTATGGAATGAATATGGAGGAGTTAGAGCAGAAGGCTCAGTGACACTGGGACAAGGTGATAGGAGTGGACAGGTGTGCGTGTGTGAGCGTACGCCCGTGTGTCAGCGTTTTGTGCCAGGACAGCAGGTGGCTAGTCAAAGGACATCAGTGACCTTCTCCTTATCCCTCCCTCTACCCTCCTCCCTTTGTCCATCTCTCCCTCTGTCCCCAAGTCCCAATTCATCTCACCCGGCAGTGAGTCTCTGCCTCTGCACAACAAATCATGGGTACATTGAGAAGATGAACACACTCACAAACACAGGTGTGGGTGGTTTATTCATGAACTTGTGTGAGATGCTGTTTTGACACAGCGTTGCTGAATAATGTAAATGTGCAGTGTGTCCTCCAAGCAGAGGAAGGGAATGGTGAGAAGGGCTGGAGGAGATGTGTGAAAAAAGAACTAAATGGAAGCAGTGTGTGTGTGTATGTGCGTGTGTGATATTCTTACCTTTAGTGGCTGATGGAAGCAGAGCAGAAGAATTGAAATAGACATGGAATTGGGGAGAGAGGGTGGGGACGGGGAGAGGTGAGAAAGAGAGAAAGGTATTGCTCATTACTGTGAAACGCAACATGATAACAGCAGTAGTAAAAACACACAAGCCACACACTCACTTTTTGTTTGCGAGGAGAAGGCCAAGGTGAGTTTGGCAAAGAGCTCATTGTTTTCAAAAGTCTCCTCTTTTGCCTTGGTCCAGAAACTGTTCTCAGAGAGGTCCTCAGGTCCGAGCTAAAAGAGAGAAATGCCAGAATGTACAGAAGAAGAAAGAGGGACATGGAGGGAGACAAAACGAAAAAGAAAGAGAGATGTATTGTATGTGTTAAATAACCATATCATCAAATTGGCTCAATTTTCCAAAAATGGTCGTCTGTGCACCTGGCAAACAATGAGATGAGCAGATAAAGAAGTCGACAGAACAAAAGAAACAGCACGGCTGTAAAATGAAGAGGCAGGGGAAGGATAGTAGAAGGAGGGGAGAAGGGTGAAGGAAGGCACAAAGAGGAAATGAGAGGAGGAAACAAGAAGTCATTTTCTCTAATCTTTGCACACTATCTCTACCACAAAGCGTCTTGAGCTTCACACACAGAAAGGCAAAGAAATAAAGAGGGTTCCACTTTTTCCATTCCCTTTCTTCATCCTTAGTCAGGTGCTCCTTCTGTATTCCTCCCTTTGTCTTAGTGTTGCTTTCTCTCTCTGTTCTGGTCACAAGTCACAATTAACTTTGTATGTTTTTCCTTCATTTTCCGAGTGTTCTCATCAAAGGAAAAGAAAAAGAGAGAAAGTGAAATGGAGAATGCGAGTGACAAAGCAGTGGTAGTAAATTTATAGATATCAGTCCTTTCATTATGGACAAAGCCTCAGGGATGGGGGCGTAGGATAGAAAAGACAGAGAGTAGGGAAAGGAAATGTGATATGGGGATGAGCTGAAGGAGCAAGAAAGAAAGCAAAAGAGCACACAAAAAGAAGGATGAGACCAAGCCAGAAAAAAACTTAATTTAAATTACAAAAGAATACTGTCCTTTCTAGCAGCAATTTAATTATCTTTCAGTGGCGCAGTTAAAAGAAGAAGGCTTATTAAAAAGCAATTTCTGTGACATCCTCGTCAAACACTCTCACCAGCCCGTGAGAGAGAGAGAGAGAGAGAGAGAGAGAGAGAGAAGGAAAGAGAGGCTAAATGCTGATGAAGTCTGCTGAAGCCATTAAACAGTAGCTTTAGGCTAAAGAAAGACAGAGGGCCGTTTTGATGTTTTAACCATCAAGGATGAGAGGGAGGAGAAGAACATGAAGCATATAGTCATGAGATACACGTATGCATGCAAGTCACTTTAGGTCAGAATCACACTGTTAAAGTTCCAACTTACATTTCTCACACACTGCTGCAGGCACACAAAAGACACCCTGATCTATTTCAAACTGTATAATACAACACTGATTGCAAAAAAGTTGGGACGCTGAATGTGATAATTTGCTAATCTGTTTGACATATATTCAATTGAAAACACTACAAAGACAATAAATTTCATCATTTTGTAAATATATCTCGATTTGATGCCACCAAAATGCTTCAAACAAATTAGGACAGCAGCAACAAGACTGTGAAAGTTGCGGCCTGATCCAAAAACACCTGTTTGCACAGGTATTCCACAGGTAAACAGGTTCATTGGTAACAGTAAAATCATAAATGTAAACCAGTGTCAACAAATGCAGTTCATTTGCAAATGATTGCATTCTGTTTTACACAATATCCCAAATGTCTTGTAATCAGGATTGTAAAAGTTGGCACAGTAAACCTTTTTTAAATATGCACATTATATGCTCATGCAATAATAAGGGGCTTCAATATAGTATGCTATATTAGCCAACATACAAGACCCATCTCATTTTCCACCCTGGGATTTTTGTCCCAAGACAGATTATCATGATCATGCAAACACAACAAAGCAAGTTCAGAAATTTGGATGATGGTGATGGAGATGCCATTGACCAAATTCAATCAAATGTCTGTGACAGGATGTACCAACCAAAAAAACTTAATAATATATGGGTTATTAAACATTCAAGCTAAGTATCTACATTGGTCTATTCCAAAGGAGGAAGAGGCTACTTATATCATATTATGAATCAAAAAATGTAATATATAAATGTGAATTTTCCACAATATTTCTACATAACCAGATACAAAACTGACAAATTTTCCAGTTGCCCTTTGAATACTGATAACACAATAAACCATCTATCTTTGGACTGACCTTGCGCCAGTTTGCTCTCTTCAGCTGGACCTCAGGCTTGTAGTCCTTCTTAGGCTGAAGTCCATAAGGCAGTGGAGGTGGTGCAGGGGCACCCCAGCCCCCCATGCCAAATGGTGGGGGTGGAGGCACACCTGGGCCACCTGGGGGTGGGGGTGGAGGAGGGACACCAGGACAGCCAGGCAGTGGTGGTGGTGGTGGAGGTCCCATTCCAGGCAAGGGTGGAGGTGGTGGAGGTCCTGGCATGCCGGGGAGGGGTGGAGGTGGTGGAGGTCCTGGCATGCCGGGGAGGGGTGGAGGTGGTGGAGGTCCTGGCATGCCTGGTAAAGGAGGTGCGGGAGGAGGAGGAGGAATACCCGCATGACCCGGTAGAGGGGGAGCAGGTGGGGGAACGGACATACTTGCTTGGCCCGGTAGGGGTGGGGGTGGAGGTGGAGGAGGCATACCTGCATTTTGGCCAGGGAGAGGAGGGGCAGGTGGTGGAGGGGACAAACTAGGTGTTGGCACAGGAACAGTAACTGTGACAACTTTAGTCTTGGCCTCCTCCAGATCTTTGGACAGCTTTTCAATCTGCACGGAAGTAAAGATACAGTACATCATAAACATTGATCAATCTGCTACCAGACATACGACTGTATATTTTTAAACCATTCACAGTAATTTATCATATTAGCATATCTTGGTTGTATACTGTTTCTTGTAAATTTCTCAAATTGAAATAAAATTTGAATAGATTTTCCAAATGTCAACCATTTCCAATGAATAGCCTTGCAAACAGAGTGATTACATTTCAGACAAAAGGCAGAACAAAGGGGGGAAAGAGTGACACAGAAAGGCATTAAAGCCTGGGCAGGATTGAGTTTTGGGAGAGATGGGGAAAGAATGCAGTATGAGGCACCAAGAAAAAAAACATAGTAGGGGGGAATTAAATCCACAGAGGAATTCAAAAGAAGAAGTTTTAAAGAGGTGCCAATTCTTAAGACAACTGTCCAAATCAATAAAGTGAGCCAGCTAATACTGGCCCATGAGAGCAGACTGGGGTTTGAATGGAAACATACTATATGAATCTTAGAGCACACAGGTAAAGTGTAAACAGAGCACATGTATGTGTGGAAGAGAGTGTCTGTATGTAGCGTAACAAATTGTTTGTGTTGTTTCCTCCTACGACTGAGAAAAAAGAACAGTAACAGACATAAAAGGCCTCCGAGGCAAGCTTTCTTAGCGAGGAAGCAGATGAAGAGTTGGGCACAGCATCACACGAAGGGACAGTGAGAGATCTCTACATGTGAAGAAATCTTTGATGGGCAGTGCCTCAAACAGAGAAAGTGAGCCATCGTACTATGAGAAGCTTGTTAGATGCCTGGCTGGTGGTGCTGTTGATGCGTTGGACAACTGTGTGTGTGTATGTGTGTGTGCCTTTGTATGGTGAGAAGATGACTCTGCTGGCATCAGCCACTTTGGATGAGGCTCATTTTGGAAGCTGTGCAGTTCTCTTCCCGACAGACACACACACATACATACAGGAACATCTTCATGTGGTTATGAGCCCACATGCACAGAGGCAGACTGTTCTGGGTCACTTGGTGTGTTTGTGAGTGTGGGTGTCACTGTGAGGCAGAGTCCAGCTGGTGTGGCAGCAGGACACTGACAGCTAAACAATCCTCATCTTTGGCTCCCTACTGTATGAATGTACACACACCAACACACACACACACAGACACACAACACTCTGTGTGTGTATCTTGGCCTTAAAAAAAATTCCTGTTTGTCCCATCTCCATCTTTTCCCTTTCTTCTTCTTTCTTCTTCCTTTAGTCACTCTTTATACTCACATTCCCCTACTTTCCATGTTTTTTTATTGAGTTTCTTAATCTCTAAAGGATTTGGCTTCTTTTCATAATATCCTTTTAGTAAGTTTTTTTTTCTTCCCTCTTTTCATGCCATGCGAGCGGTTGGCTAAATCATTTAAGGCCATGGGGCTTCTGTGTTTGTGTGGGTGTGCATAGATGTTGGACAACTTTTTGGTGCTAAGAGTTCTGCAATATTGCATTTCTCTAAGCCTTGAAATATTTAATTTCGAGCAGCTTTAGCAGAAGTTTCTGTTTGTGTATGTGTTTACAGGACATTAAACAAGATTGATTCAGTTATCAGACTCAATCTTTATTGCCAAATGCCAAAATGTTTTGGTTCTTTTATGTTGAACATGACATGAAGCAATGATTAAAAAAAAAATTTAGAAGAATCTTTGAAGTCTGCTTGAGTTCGTCAACTTTCCAAAGACTTCTGTCAGGTTCAACTCACTTTTAATTCAGTGGAGTGTTTACTTTAAGATTAATTCATACAGTGAAAAATATATCGAGAGAAATTGTCACATTATCTTATTGGCTTAATACTGATAAAAACCCAAAACGAAACATGCAAACAGCTTCTATTAAGTTGCGTGAATTGAAAATGCATTGATTCCCACATGGACAGCTGGGTGTTTGTGTATGTGTTTATGTGTACCTGCTGTTGCAGAGTGCTTAGCTGTTGTTGTAGTCCCTGGTTCTCCTTTTCTTGCTCCAGCTTAGAGACGGCCAGCTGTTCCTTCTCCGTGCTCAAGTCCTGCAGCTTGTGCTCATAGTCACCCTCCAGTTTCTTCAGCTCCACCTGCAACTCGTGGCGTGCCGTCAATTCTGCATCCAGCTAATACACATGTAAAGGGTCATCAAAAGAGACAGACTCAGTTACAGTAACCTAAAAAGGGTTAGACTTTTTGGTGACTGAAGAGTGTTTGTGTAGTGAGTTTCAAGAGGCATCTTGAAGGCAGTAAACAATGTTTTCTCAGATTTCACTCAAGCACTAACAAGGTCCCATTAGTATTAGGACTGCACAGATACTGAGCCACTGTTGTGAAAATGGTGTTCCTGATATGTTTGTGTAATGAATATTCAGTTAATGATGTGCAACTTTTACTTTAAGTACTGCCAGTGACTGGCACATCCACCTGGCAAACAAATCTCTTTCCCTGGACAGGTGCGTACAGTAATACTGATAACATATGAAAAAAAAAGAAAAAATAAATGCTTATTTTAAACTATCGATCAAATATTCAATATGTATAATTTCAATCAATATAGGAACATTTTGAAATATTTTCTTGTTGCTTGAGATCAGACAAAACAGATAACAAACCTGGCTAACAAAACATTTTCCTGTTCACGATTTGGCATTCTTGTTATAAATTACAGACTGAGTCACTAACACCAGCAGCTGAGCGAGAAGTCTGCAAAGGCTAAATCAGTTTATAAACAATTTCCTTTAATAGATGATGAAGAGAAGTAAAAGATTTTTAAATACACCAAGTATACATATCAGCCCTGAAGCTACCAAAACACCAGGGCTCTCCAATGAAATATGGAAGCAAAGTGTTTGCGTGCACAAGCTTTTAGCCACCCTCTTGAAGCTGCAGCAGTTTCTGCATCCCAAAGACCTGTAGAAACCATTTTCTGCAGTCTAGTGCTTTCAGTTTCATTGTATAATTTACACTGCAAATTAGTGTCAATTATTGAGTTATGATGCTTCAGTGCACTTGTATGGATTCACTTCTCACTTCCATTTTAAAACCTTCATGTCCATTAAAAAAATTAATAGTAAGAAAATTTTACTACCCATTTTAATTTTCTCACTTTCATAATTTTTCAAGGATTTTTCTTTTAGGACACTTGACAAACAGGATAAGAGTATTTAAGCACATGAATCCATGAACACACAGACACATGTGGTTGTTTAATTTGCCAACAGCAGATCCGTTACTCTCGCTGTCAGTGTCCTGATAGACTCATCCCTAATTCCTGCCAGAGACTGCCTGCAATTACACCATCATACACAGCCAGCACTATGATTTATTTGTGTGTGTGTGTGTGTGTGTGTGTGTGTGTGTGTGTGGTGTGGTGTGGTGTGGTCAACAAAAATTAATCCGTTCACGTAATGCTTGTGTGGATGTGCATGCGCTCCATTGATATGATCCCATGTGAGAGAGGGTCGTTCTGCATGTCTGAATGAAGGCTAGTTTCAGCTCCCTCTTTGCAATTATCCTGTCACTGGGACAGAAACATCAGGGTAGCAGCACACCGCAATCAAAGCATTTACCCCCTTGTGTGAATGTGTGTGTGTTGGTGGATTTTTTGCTAGCCTGTAAAACTATTTGTCTGTCGGGTGGCTGTCAGACATGTGTATGATCATTCTCCTAGTCACCCTCTGTTCCTCCATTTTTCTCATTTGTCATCACATGTCAGCCAGACACTGGTTGCATAGAATTTCATTATGATCCCATGTGCCTGTGTGTATGAGGGGGAAATGCAAGACTTTTAGAATGTATGATTTTCAATATGCACCTCTATGATTGTAATAGCACTTGTGCTTCTGAGTTGACATGTACAGATGGATGCTGTTCTTTTGTGTCTTTGTGAATTTTTGATTTTCAAAGTGGATGAATTTGTGCGGATTTCACCTTCTTCTCCAGCTCATTTGCCTTGGCCTCGCTGGCTTCCACCTTTGTCTGGTCTACCATGTTGTCTGTGGACAAACAAAGAGGACAAAAGAGATGCAAGAGAAAAACAGAAGGTGGTGTATGAGATAAGGGTTTCAGACAGCAGACCTGCGCATCGTGGACACATCTCACCCTTCAGTCTGACACACGCTGTGTGCATGCATACATTCACAAACTGACGCATATACACGGAGCAAGTGTCCTGTGTGTCTCCCCAATTTTCCCTTATCACACTCCTCTAAGTCAGGATCTGTTGCATGCTGTTTGTCGACATCATTACTTTTTAAGCCTCCAATGCATACACCTTTGTCTGGCTGTGTGTGTATGTGCAAGACAAGTGCGAGCACACCAATTTCACTATATGCGAAATACATCTCACACCACTTTGTTTCAAAGTCTTATATTCACCCCTCCTGTTTCTGACAGACTGTGCAAAAATAAAAGATAGACCATATAACAGTCTGGGAGTAATCCATTATAAGAGGTTCTGCTTGGCAGAGGAGAGGGTGAGAAGGACACAGGCTAACCAACAGGGTACTTTTACAGAATAATTGCAGGGTCTACAGGTGGTTCAGTGCCCAAGGGCTTGCCGAGCATGTGCAATAAAAGAGCTAATTAACATGAAGATGAATGCCACAAAGTCACTGGATCAAAGGCAGCTAATCATGATGCCCAGGAGAGGGATCAAACAGATAGATAGCAGAGATAGAAGAGCTGTGAAAAGCTAAAACAGAAAATGAAGAAATTACAGAAACTAAGAGAAAGTGAATTAAACAGACAGTGAAGAGATAAAGTTTGCGTCTGCAGTTGCAATGAAAATATGGTGAGTGGAAAAAGGAGCTGAAATTATGAGAGATTTCTTATATCTAGATAAACTAGGAAGCAAGGCACCGAAAAATGAGAAATCTATTTTGTGAAAAAGAAGGTTTTGCTGGATGAAAGAACCACAAAATAATATGCCAACCCACATACAATTTCGGAGTGTGCATTTGTGTTTGAGTTTACATGGTTATTGGATGTGTAATGGGGGGGGGATCTGTCATGGTGGCTAGGCTAAATGGGACAAACTTCGAATAGAGAGCACTAAGGGAGCCAGAATGTGGGGGGAAAAACTGTGCTGAATTTCAGAGTTCAAAGAAAAATACTAAATAATGCATGCAGGGCAGAATTGGGCTGCTTTCCACCGATAATAACTCTGGCAGCCTTAAAGGAGGCCAGCCAGCCTGTGTGTGTGTCAGGACGCATTTAGAAGCAGTGCAATTAGAGCCTCCTGCGGTGAGCAACGGAGACCTGCCATAAAGGAGTATTGAACTCTTGAGACATGGCCTGCACCTCCATTCTGCTCTGGTTTAGTTTACTATAGTCAGCAGGTGTTTCTTAGTCAACATTTACAGCTGTCACTCAGGTACACAAATTTCAGCTTGTGTTTGTATTTAGTAGAGTGAGAGGAAATGACGAGGATGACTGGTCATCATAATACTTTGTTGACTTCCATTTAAAGGTCTTAGAGGATAGGTTCAAAATTTTTCAATTCTGTCTTGACACTGTAATTAAGTGGCAGTATGTACGTTGAAACAGTTCCTGCCTTTTTTTTTTTTTTTTTTTTTTTTTTTTTTTAATCTTTTCTGCTTTTTATACTGGTCATTAAAACCTACAGTCCTGGACTTATGCAAAGATGTATTCCAAAGTTTATCTGAAGTTAACATCATGCTTTAGCAGTCTGAGTTAATCAAGTCAAGTGATGATCTTCCAAAGTTTGCTTTTTTAGAATTCCATCTTTACATTCCCCCAGGCTGTTTTCTTGCTGAGCTGCAGTGGAAAAATAGTAATACAAAGAAGTTTCTTTACGGTGAAAGGACAGTAACATCGGAAGGTACCTCATTCGATTTGTCTGACTCAGACTGCCGAAGCCTTATTTTAGCTTCAGATAAGCTTTAGAATGTATTTTTGCTCAGAATGAGTGACTGTAGATTTTGTCCTCCCCATCACTTCCTTTGAAAGTACAACAGGGAAAGATCTTTTAATGGCCAGTCTGAAAAGAATGATGGCAGTCCGGAAAACCAGCTCCAATGTCCATATAGGCGCCTGACTATTGCTTTCAGACAGACAAAAAACTGTAAACCCATGCTTTAAACACAAAAGATGCTTGCAGAAACATGTACCCTGCCACTGGTAAATTCTATCATATTTACACATTTACTACAAGTGTCTGAATTCTACCATCTAACCATTGTGTGTCAGGAATCACACATTTGAAGAGGACAAATAAATCTCACCTACTATATTGTGAAACCAGAATCTGCTCAGTTTAATAAAGCTCTCGTTCTCTTGTTAAAGTTCCCACTGATATGTGTAAAACCTGTGGCACAATTTAGCCCAGACTGCAACACATGCTCTCTCTGCCTCCACCCTGTGGTGTTTCTGGGCCACTACACATTTCTCAAGTATGTAGACAGACAACATAACATGAATTACGGCCAAATGAACATTAAATCACACTGGGCAGGTATATTGCCACAAGCGTCAAAATGGCAATCAGTGTCAGTGACTGGGGTTAGGCCAAAACTGAAATAGGGCTGAAAGTTTCAACCCATATGCTACAGCAATACAATGTTTGATTTGTCCATGTGTCCATGTTTTGGTCTCTAATACCCGTGCATGAAAATTAGTTCTAAATATTGTGGGTGTTGGGAAGACTCGATCATGAGTGTGTTCTGGTCGAACGACTCACCTATCAAGCCCTCAATGTTGAGGCTGAGGTTACGGCACTTGAAGTCCGGGTCTGCTCCATTCCTGTGAAGCACGATCTGAGCGATACACTCGTCGATCAACTTGTAGTACTGAGGCCTGCAGAAGGGAGAGAGTGATGGATTTATAGAGGGATGGATTAAGAGACAGAAAGCAATTTGAGAGACAGGAGGAAGATAATATGAGAAGGATGGAGGAGGAGGTTAACAATGAAGGAGAGTTTGGAGAAAAAAGGACAGAAAATGTTTCACTCAATACAGCATAATTTTCATGCTGCGTCCGCAATGACAATTACAGCAAATGTATGTCTTTTACAATACTAGTCTATTCTGCATGAAACAAGAAATCTGGCACGTTATGTGAGCAGAGGATGGGATTGACGAAGAGCAAGCAGGTTCATTTGTTCAGACAAATGTGTGAACACGCATGCTTTGTCACTCTGTCTGCAACTGAGATTGGCTGTCTGTGTGAGCATGACGGTTTGAGTTTCTTGTCACAAAGATTGATTGTGTGCAACTGTGTTCGTGAGAGTGTTGGTGTATGTCCAGCGCTCCGTGTCTGATCAAGCCAGCTTCACACAGACACTCAATTTTGGAGGTGTCTTATTCCCTGACCCCATTAGATGCTGCCAGAGTCACAAACTCAATACTTTATTTATTCTGTCTCCCTCTCTCCCCTGTCTCTCTTAGTCACTCTGCCTTTGTCTAACACTTATTCCACTCCTTCACGATACTTCAAGGTTTTTTTTTTTCCTTAAGCTCAGATTTATCCGTGGAGCGAGAGAGACATCTAGTGTCACTCTGGAAAACTGGACGTATCTGGCTGCATTCTAAACCTAGCATTCTTCATGAGCCTGAATACATTAAATTGAGATATTAGGAATATTAGGAAAAAGGTGGTTGGTAGGCCTCAGGCTATATAGAAGTCCTAAAATAAATATATAGATGTCACAGCATTTTTAAACTACACCTATTAAGCCCTGAGCAGTCTGTAGACATGCACAGTATATACATGATTGTAAGTATGGCCACTCATATGAGTACATATGTGTATCTAGTAAATTCCCAGGTCTCAATCTTCACTTCAGATCGAATCACAGTGAGACCAAGAATGAAAAAAAAGACCAAAGCAGCAGGTAGTGTTTCATTTATTCCCACACAAATGCCAATCCTTTGCCGATGCCATTTGCCAAATGCCAATTCCCTGCATGCCCTTCCTTCATTCTTTCAACATTTATCTAGCAATTTACCTCAACTCTCAATTTCTTCTTCATTATCGGCTTGTCCTCCACCTCCCTTCTCTTTTCATCTCTGTAATTATCAAGCTGTATTTTGCTGCCATTCTCCAACTCTCCCTCCCACCCTCACTTCCTGTCTCTCTATGGAGTCCATTACAGACCACCTCTATTGTGTTCCAGTGGATCACCTGGATGGAGAAAGCAAGATTGAGATGAGGGAGAATGAGAGGGGAGGTAAAAAGACTTCAGCTGGGACTATTTGTTTGGGCCAACCTACCTTTTCCATTCTCACAATCTTTTCCCCAAACTGCGTTAAAAATAAACCACAGCTTCATGTCTGCCTAACACCATCATGGCAAACAACACAACCAACTCAGCTCAAATGTGCACATGCATACATGGTTTTGTGTGTTTTGCCTGTTTTGTAGTATTGCTCAGCATTGATTGCTTTTGTGTTCCTGATCGCCCAAGAGGACATACATGCGTAAATGTGCATACACTATGTTACACAACTCTTGACTTGTCCTTAATGTTATTCTACCCCCGTCTTGTCATTCAATCATTCACTCTTTCTTTCTCCTGTGTTACAAAACACCCACAGGCATTGGACGGCACAGGGAGAGACATTAGCACATTTCTGGTGATAAGAGGTAATGGCGTTTATTTCTATTACAACTGAATTGGAATTCTTTGCATGTATTAAATTCTCACCTTTTTAATGGTGCACTAGAAAACAAACAGGAAATGGAGGGAATGACTGAGAGGAGAATTTGAAGAGACTGAATTGAGGAAAAGGAAAAACCCTCTTAAGTTTTCCTTGTCTTGGTTATATATTTTTTCTACTGGACTGGGTAGTGCAGAGGAAATTACCTGTGATAGTCACATAACTACTTCCCTGTAAATGTATGAAATGATGGTATGATTATGACAAAATAAACATTATTTTTCAACATAAACTTCAATATTGATAACATTACAATATAACAATTATAAATCTAGTAAACCCCCTTGTATTATTCCTTTGCATTACATGCAGATGTTCTCAGTGCACCCAATCATTCAGAAAAAAAACAACAATTAGCTTCATTCTAGTTCTTATTACCCATAAATGAAAATGTATGTATCATGATAATAAAACTGCAATCATAAGCAAACCCCACATGATACAATATCTAGTCTCTTGACACAAAACAATATATTATAGCAACATATCAACTGCAATATGTGAATGTCTGAGTAGGAGCACACTTGAGAAAGTATTGACATGTATGAGTGTGTATTTGTCCATGTGTTACCTGGCCAAATAATCATTACGGATCAGCAGCAGGTGCTGCATCAGGGACAGGAAGTTGCTCTCTGCCTTGGAGTCCTTTACTGTGTTGACTAGGATGTCAAACACTTCCCTCACATCACTGAAGCAAAAATTAAGGATAATTTCACACAATGAATAGAAGAGATTAACACATACATGAAATGCTGGTTCCACAACCACAGATCAGACTTGTAGTGCATCTGATAATATTTGTTGTATATGAACAGTGAGACATATATTGCAATGTCTTGTGCAATTACCACAATCAGTTCTATTACATAAGTTCACTGATGCTTTCAAAATTAATTTGACCAACTGTGCTTCAATATCCTTGCGTTTATCACGAGTGCAAGCAGCAGATACAGCGTTGCACTGAAGAAGGCAGTCTGTCTTTACATTGTTTTGTGACCCCTGGGAGACACCTGGTGTTGAAATTCATAATTACATGTCAAAATCAGTAAGGAGATTTACAACAGTTGGTGAAATTCCTTATAGAGTTGTTTCTAAAAGTATGCTGTTACAGTAAGGATGACAAAAGCCTGTCCATCCTGGATTTTCCATTAGAGCATAAAATTAAGGGAAACATATCAGGTGTATTTCTCCCACTCTTTTCACAAACCGGTCAGATACGCCTGTTTTTCAGGTAATATCAACATACAACAACAGAAATTCACTCTTAGCTAAATATCTTCTATTGTTGTAGTGTACCTAATTGGATT
This sequence comes from Centropyge bicolor, assembly GCA_037975185.1. Classification (NCBI taxonomy): domain Eukaryota; kingdom Metazoa; phylum Chordata; class Actinopteri; family Pomacanthidae; genus Centropyge; species Centropyge bicolor. The sequence goes on from JBBMOC010000026.1 coordinate 137,339, forward strand.
AACACTCTTCTCTATAACAAAAACATACAATTAAGAGTTGCATTAAAATCCTGGCTACCAGTAGTTGCATGTTTTTCTGTCCTTTACAGCATTACAGATGAATAGCTAATGCCAGTGAGATGCTAACTAGCAAAAATGGATTTTGAATGCAAAGAAGGCTGTCCCTAGAGTCTGAAAGATTATGCTTATTAAATACGAAAATATTCATTTTGCATCTGTCTTGGAAGAAAGTAAGTGGTCAAACTGATTGTACAGGGGAAAAAAAGAGCAATTTGTTGTTGTGAGATAGCTGACTCATTAAAATGTAGGGAATATATGCATATAATTCTATATACTACACTGTTTGAATCATGCATATTCTTTGATTATGAAAAATATGAAGGTTCTTCCTTGCGCTCATTAAACTAGCAAAGAAATGTATACATAAAAAAACAGCATGCAAACTTTTGATGTAATCAGGAGATTTTCAAGGTTAAAAAGCAGTCCCTGACAATTTCTACAGCAGCACAATTTTGCCCAGTGGAAGGATATTCCATCTCAATGCGGATGTCATCAAGACGTGCTTTGAGGTCCTCTGAGTCATCTTCAGCCTGCTCGTCAAACACCATGAGCTGCACCCTCAGCTCTTCATTTTCTATCATACGCACCTCCTGCAGGGAGAGCGATGGAGGATAAAAAGACAAAGGTGGGAAGAGTGTGACAAACATTGAGTTTGGACAGTTGAGGGAAAGTTTTTTTTTTCTTACAGTATATGAATGTGTGTAAGCCAATCAGCAAGACAGAGACATCAAGAGTGGGAGAGAGACACAAAGAGTAAGGCTGTGCAAGTGTGTGTTGTTGGAGAGTCACTTTGAGAGAAGCTCAAAGGAGTGTTTTCTGTACCGTCAGCTGTTCTCTTAGTCCCAGTCTTAGTAATTCAGAGCGAATATGGATCCTGAAGTCCAGCTCTTCTCCCCGGCTGATCAAGGCGTTGATCAGCTGCATGCAGCCACCCTACCAAAACACATCATAAAGTAAGCTTCATAATTTAGACTAACTGGATGGATGGTGCATAGAGTAGCTCTGTGGATCAAATGCAACGGGGTTGCACACACAAACACACATGGCAATTTATCATTGTTAAAGTATGTGTGCATGTGTATGTGTACCTTGAGAGCAATGTTCTGAGTGTTCATGCCAGCAAGGAGGGGCTGAAACCTCTCAATGTCCCGTTTCTCTGCCTCCTCTGTAATGGCCTCCAAAACACGCTCATGACTGCAAAAAACAATCAGTTCAGTACATCCCATAAAACATTAGATAGAGCTATATAAAATAAGAATATATAAATAGAACGCCATGAAAAAACATGTACATTCTGTTGCTTTATTCAACAGCTTTATTTGAAACCCAACATACAGGTCAAATTTAAAAGAAGATTATGCGAGATTGTTCAATTGTTGATGTCAGTGCTAGGTTGCTTGTCATTGCAAGAGAGAAGTTCAGGATTGTAACTTCATACAACACTGCATATTAGACATGGTGTCAACATTTCACTCATGCTTACAGGTTCTCAGGATGTTCCAAAATTGAGATGGCAGAGAGCAGCTTGACAGCATCCACCATCATATGAGGCACCCTAGGGTTGATGGCTCTGACCAGCAGAGGAATTCCCTCATCTGACTCCAGCATGGATTTCAGACCATACTAAAGGGGGGAAAAAGGCAAGAGAAAGAGAAAAAGCAGAATGAGGTAAAGTCCTTGAGGGCTTAATTTTTGCAGCAGAGCAGAGAGCTTTCACGGTTTAAATTAGTGTTTACAACAGAGGAATGACGCTTTCTTAGTCCAGACAAAATTTACTCTGACTGCAATAACCTTGGAAATTATATATTTACTTCATGAAAAAAACAAAACAAAAAAAAAAACAAAGTTGTATAACAGTCTGACAAAAACTAACTTTTAAAAACCTGATAAGGAAGCACAGGTTGTGCTTTCCAAATTATTACTATAGGCTGTTATGGGCATTGATTACAATAAAGCAATGAAAGATTTATTGTTTAGCCAATATTTATGAACACATCCAAAATCTAATACTGACCAGTATTATTTCATTTACAACTAACAAACAATTTGGTTCAATATAAACAAATCTTCACTGACAAACCATCTTTAAAAAATTGTTTAAAGCAGATTTCTAATCATATTTCTGTTGTATCCATTTACCTGATGGACTTTTCTGTTTGTCTGTACCATTAAGCTTGATCGTAGTTTTTTTGGAAATATGTATAGTAATGTAGAATTTTTAGAAGTCATGTGGAGGCACCAGATCATTGATACTAAGTTACTGATGTGTAATTATTAAATGTGATAATTTTAAAGAAATGCATACTGATTACTTAGGGTAAGACAAATCACCACACTGAAAACTCAAAGCACTCTTAAAGGTTATCACTGACTGCATTCATTGTAATCTAAATTGGTCACATTGAATTCATGACGCCCCCTAGAGGAATAGGTGCTGTACTACAAGTAGGACGGAAAATGGGCTAATGATTATTCTTACTAGTTCTATTACTTATTTGAACAACTAAACACCACCGTATCAAAGAAAGGAATATATAAGTCAAGACAGTCAATCTCCTTACCTTGTTGTTCATAAAGGCTTTTAGGCAACGAATAATCTCGTGTTGACATTTCACTCCCATCATTCTAGTCAGTGGAAAGAGGAAGTGAGAGAACACAGGCATGTGAAGACATTACAAACACACATGCAACTGACTATAATGTGGTGTGTGTGAATTTTCTTACGGGTACTCATCTTTGTCTTCCTGTAGTCTTCTTAGTAGATTCAGCAGCAGGGCCAGGCCCTCATCTCCAAAGTTCTGCACCCAACTGGAAGTGACAGACCACATGATTTCTTTAAGGACTAGCGAAGCATTTCATAATTTCAAAAATCCAGTGTTTTTTGTTTTTAAAGTCAAACGTTCTTTTAATGAAACTTACATATTCAATTCTGTGGGTGCAGCTAACTAATGATCTTACAACAGCACAATTATCACTTCTAACAATTATCACTTATTTTGTGCATGTAGCTGATGCTGTAGCCAATAGGTTCTCTAACCTCTAATAAAGGTTTAATCCATGATCCAACAGAAATAAAATATTTCCAAACACAATTCAGGTCATCATGCCCAATTTGAATTTGTCAAGTTACAAGTGGATAGTGAAAGGCTCCATACCAGGTGACAGGCACAGTTTGTTCGAAGCAATTCCTCCATTTATGTGACTCACTGTTTTATTTTCCTGTATGTATCTGTATGTATGTATATGTGAGCATTACCTGACAGGGTTGTTATTAAGTGAGACTCGCAGAGATTCCAAGCAGCTCAGCAGCTGAGTGTCACGGTAGTCTGACTTTAACTCCTGGATGTACATCAAGGCTGATTTGGAGCTCTCCTTCTGGTTTTGGCCCTAATTAACAAACACAAACAGACATAGTTGGCAGACAAACACAAGATTGTTTTGCTTTCTGCATTTATATTCATCTTCTTACAGGTTATATTTGGTATTATTTCCAGAAGAAACTATAGCAGCACGGCTTCAAGAGCAACAGTCAAGCCCAATTTAAAATTTTGATTTGCAGAGTTAAAGGGTATTGCATGTTAGATTTTGTCTTAACAGGCTTATTTCACAGTTAAATGAACTGTGCTAGCTACCATCTGTGCTTGGTTATGTTTGTCCTATGAGCTACTCGCTTTCACAACATTTGATTATGTTACTCCTGCCGCTACTGCTACAATAAGGGTAGCTGATCCTTCCAATGATGGTTGTAATATTTCATTGACTCTACATTTTATCAGTGATTAAACGTGTATAATGTATAAAACAACCAGTCTTGACTTGCATAAGGAAACACTCCAACTACATAAGCAAAGGAAATCCCTGAACACATAAAGTCAAGGAAAGGCCTTTGTTTGCACATTTGTCTGAATAATTAGTCTAAAGATAATAGTGTCACTTGAAAACATTCCAGTCTGGCATATAAAGGAATAAATGCTTTGTAGGTTGTGCTGATCTTAGTCAGTACTGAAAAACAATAACTTCCATGGGGCTGTCTGCAAATTCCCTTCAGCACACTGTGTTAGAAATATTTATTTTGGTACTGACAGCTTTAGACGTGTGGAGGTACTGGGAGACCATCTCTCGTTTGATCATAATGTCTTTTTCCCTAAGAGGCTGTTGCTTCTCCTCATTCAGGTTCATATCCACCTGGAGAAAGACAGGAGGAAGTAGATAAGAACAAAAACAAAGTAGGATGGAGGGGTAAACAAAGCATTTCAAGTCTATGAAACAGTATGATGAAAAAAATCTGAAGCAATTAATAAACATAGTATAATTAAATGTGTAAGCAGGGATGGTTTTGATGTGCTCAGATACTGAGCAGAGTTATTAGACTTAGAAACACTACTTTAGAATTTTTGAGTGGAGTAAATCAAGTACAAGTTTCCACCAAAGCTGAATCTTGCACGCACAACATACACAAACTTTCAGTGTCTTTCTCACCAGCATCTGTTCGAAGAGATCCAGGACGTATTCATCAGAATGATCATGCAGCATAGCACTTTGAGCATTTATCTCATAGTTGGCAGCTGAAGAGTGTCGCTGACCAGGCATCTGGCCGGGCTTCTCCTTGTCCTTTTTCATCCTCATGCTGGTAAAACGCTCCAACTGGATTAGCAGACAATGTGACACAGGTTAGAGGAAAGAGGTCAGAGAGGAAAAACTGCAAAGTGGAACGATCCTGTAATGTCACAAAAAAAGTGGCAATCCCTAAACAACTCAGTTTGAAGACAGGCCTACTCTTTTAATCCAAATATTGAATAACCAAAGAATAACAAAATTCCCAAGAGCTATTTCTCCCTTTGTTTGTACAGTAGACACCTTTCAACAAAGTGAGATGATTAGGGATTACAAATGTCAAAGGTTTATGCTGACAAACATTGCAACACAAAGTCAACATGCAGTGGCTGGCACAGACCATAAGACTTTATTTAGGAAATGTTGGATATATACTTATACTTGCACTGAGTGTTTATATTATTAACAATGAAGAATATAAACTTATGGACACATGTAACCCTTGGCACATAATGTCATAGTGACTTTCCATATTGATTCATGAGCAATAATCTGTCAATGTGTACGATTCTGACATCCTCCTGTTTCAGGCACATGAAGGCATCACTAGCCTATGTGCCAAGGATTCCATGCTGTCAGTGTGCATCTTCAAAACCTGCACACCCAACGTGAGTACGGCACAGGACAAAACGATACTTTACAACATTTGTGTTACAGTGGATTAGGTTTGTGAGACAGACGGCAACATGATATTAAATGGATAATTGTGAGTTGGTTTGTCAAAGACCACAGAGAAGTTTAGATGAGTCAAGCACACAGGTAATGGTGGCGAGCAGTAACAAACCTACCTCATCAGGAATCAGCCGTTTGAGTTTCTGTAAAGGATGAATGGATGAAAGGTAGGAAAAAGGGCACAGAGGGTAAGGAAAAACCCAACAGACGGCAGGGAAAGGCAGTGACAAGAGGGGAGGCAGATGGATGGAGAGAAAAAGAAAGAATCAATTAGACAGAAATCATTTATGACAGGAAACGGATCCAGGAAACCATCTACAGAGTTCATTAGTGATTTATAGCAGGACAGAGGGAAACACTATACATAAATCACTGTTATTAATTCTACTAACTAATCATTCATACACATCTCTAAAGTAAATTAAAACAGAATTTAAGTTGAGGTAATCGAGACATTTGAAAGGCAGTAATAACATGTGTGACCCATTAGCAGCAGATCAGCAGTCATACACAGTCAAAGGCAGAGGGATATCAATAAATGTTTTCAAGGGGGGAAAGGTCTGCCAAATATATCTTAAATGCACTTGTATAGCTTGGCCACTAGATGGCAGACTATGTCCAATTATGTCCCCTTTGGAAACCCATCGTCCACTTTCTAACTGGACAAAACCATGTCCTAACAAAGTCCATGTAGAGCTCATCACATCAAAGAATAATCACAACTAACATGAGTATTACAATGTAGACGACAAAACCAATAATCAAAAAATATTGGTTTCAAGACTCCTAAGAGGAGGAGGAGGAGCACTGTGTAATAATTTAAATTAAATTTGCCTAGTATTAAAATTTAAAGGCAAGCTGTTTTCCATGTATTTTGAGAGAAAAGCTAAGTCACAATGCACATTCAAGCCTTATACAATGTCAACAACCGACAGAGGGATCAGTCCAGACATAACACCCTACCCTTTGCTGTGACATCAAATAGCATGTAACCTTGGGGCTGATCTCAGCTGAAGTCTGAGGGTCAAACAGTCAAAAGGTCACACACAGAACAGGGTCCTCTTTAAGTCTTCTCATTTAAAACAAACACACAAAGACACAAAATGCAGCACTATTGGCAGATGTTTCCCATATCCTGTTGTTAGCTGAACTCTAGGGTGGAGAAGTGCACTAGCCTCTCTATGTTTGGCTAGGCTTGGAAACAAACAGACACATATCACTCAGTTTGATTAGATTAAATCAATGAATCAAATTTGAACGAACACAATAACAACGGCACCAAATGTGTCTTTTCCAGGAATATTGTGCACTTTTTGGAGGTCTTTGACAATAACAAGTGCTGGGAATAATCTTTTCTGAAAGAAATGTGCTGTTCCTTGAGGTTCTTATTACCAAGATTGCAAAAAAAAACAAAAAACAGCTTTTCAACAGTTTAAAGTGATACTATCTACTCAGTAATATATCTGTTGACCACAATTCTAGCTTAGATTTCCATTCTGGTATTTGTAATTCTAGAGAGCGCTACACTTATTTTTGGGTGAAAGAGTAGACATGTCTCTTTTTTTTGTCCATTTCTCTTTGAACTCCACATGTTACCCACTGCTTCTAAGCTCTACATTAAACTAAGTTGTCCGAATCATTGTTCACGTATATCAAAATACTACAGAGCAAAATAACAGTGAAACAAATGAAATTCTGTTGCAATACATCAGAATATGTTGGCTTTTTCTCTTGCTGACTACACTGCTGTGACTGCACATGTCTTGCCTACTAGGTGTCAGGCTGTACCCATTAATGTACGCCTGGGAAACTCACTGTCAGCAGTTCATAAAGAAATCTTCACACATGCCATAAAAAGTTCTAAGGAGAGCGCACACTGAATAATTATTAGAATAATGAGAACTCACTTCAGAATAATAAAAGATTGCATTAAGAAAAATGACAAGCAGTAGCTCAGACATGTTCCCCATGTCATTAACAATTCTGAGAATACAATGTAAAGACTCTGGTTTTGCACTGCTGAATGTTTCACCAAATGCTTAACTGTTTTGCTGCACCAACTGAAATGTTAAATTCAGGATACACAGCAAGTATTTAAGTGCAAAGTAGGTCGTTTAAAGAGACAATTCCACAAACATGACAATGTTTCAATATCTTAGATTAGAAGAAGGGGGACAAACTACTGTCAGATGGGGTTAATTATCTGTCTGCTGATTTCCATGGCTCCAGATAAGTGCAACAAGAATGTGTGTGTGTGTGCTGCTGATAGCCTTTACATCCAAATAAATCAGATAAATGAACTGACAAAGCAACACTTGGTTCCAGCAATATGTTTTTGTTCCAGTTATGTTGCATTATTTTAAGTCACTGGGCCTGCTGCTTTTGAACATGACATTGAATTAAGGTTAACTGTCACAAATTGGTTTCTTGTTTCATTGTTCTAAGATTTAAGACAAATGTCACTACAGTTGATAGATGTGCAATGTAAAGAGTCTTGTAAAACTAGAACTGGCTGAATAATGCTGAGTGTGGTTATTAAGACTTCCTGTACCCTTGTCAAAAGACGTCTTTACACCGATGATAAGGTGGCTGTTCTTGAACTACAACTGTCACAACTGCAAAGGTTCATTGAACATTTTTCTGTAGCAAAGGAATAAGAGGTAGAGAGGAGGGAGAAAGAAGGAGAGAAAGAAACAAGGCACTATGATCATGGGGAGAGCAGTCAAGAGAACGCTGTTTCCGCTTACACAGCTGGCATTAAATAACAGACCCTCAACCCTTACACAGACACAGACTCACAGGGACAGAAAATAACACATTCACAAATGTTGTGGTGCTACTCAGCCCACAAAACGGAAATATACTGGTGGCAGCAGACACAGTGGATTCTGGGTAATGACACGAGAAACTGAATGTGTGTGAGTCCGGAAGTAAGCAATAGAGATAATGGGGAAGGAAGAGACAAAAAGCATTCTTGAATTTAACAAACTGTAAGTGTAAAGGTTCACTTTTCAACCCACAAGTACAGGTAAGAATATTGGCCCTCAGAGACAAAATTAACTAGTGTTTGAGCCAAGATTGTTTTTGAAGAGATCAAATTGGCCTAAAAGTACTGTATGTCTGTGTCTAAGGAGAACCATAAAAGCAATATGAACCACTTCAGAACCACTTTAAGAACTGCTCTAGGCACCAAGGCCTCCATTAAATAAATGAGCCAATGCCAGCTATGAACCAGGCATTAAGTGGCTAACTGACACCTATATGGCTGATATATCAGAATTTAATATCACAAAACAAGATTTTTTTTTCTGTTACGCAATCCATGGCAATGACCACAAAATTATGTATCAATTAAGTATTGAACAATAAACAGTAACAGCAAAATAAATGATTGCATGACATTTATTTCTCCATTGAAAGTCCATAAACAATAACATTGAACTATCCTCAAGCTCTAGTTGTTCATGCTACTATCAGAAGTAAACAGCAATGAATGCTTGTGCCAGTGACAACCCTAATTCCTAAAAAGTTGGAATGCTGTGCAAAGCATAAGTTAAAACGACAGGAGTATCCTTTATATAATCATGTGTTTGACAAAGTGTTGAGCCTCACTCCATCCTTGTCTTTTCGTTTTCCATTCTGATGATGATGAAAACCATTAACAAAGCAAATTGGCTGCTTTTGAAAGTTACTGTTAAAGAAGAAAGAAGAAATCTACTTGGGATCTGGGATTTGATGGAAATTTTATATAAGATACATTTTTTTTGCAAAAATAACTGACAAATTAATCAATTTTAAGCAAATACAAAACTCACAAAACTCCTCATTTACAATGAGAATGTTCCCCAAGCATACGCTGCCAGCTAAATGAGTTGATTCATCCAATCAGCCACATTGTGCTGATTAGATGAAGTGGTGCAAGTGACAGGCTCCCTTTTTGGGTGAACATCAAACCACAAGCAAGATAAGCAACTCTTATACAGAGCTCACAGGTGAGCTGAGACAACAACAGGCTTGAAGCAGCAGTAATATTACAGTATTTAGATTTCCTCATAGAATTTCATCCACCGACACTGTGGGGACTATTTCTTTTGTCAATGTTAAGATCTCTAGATTTTTCACAACAGGCATGTTGTATAAGTGCTGAATGGCCAAAAATGAGAAAGATTCCATTTTTTCTTTATTTCGTTTGTTGAAATACATAGGCATAGATCTTTCATTACTTTCTTGTTCTTTCACTGCAGCATTTTTAATAACTCAATGACATAACAATATGCCATTCAGTTCTACAGAGACATTTTAATCAATTCAAAACAAAACTCTAATCTAATTGTTAATAGCAAACTCCACAATATACTTGTACAACATGTCCCAAAGTACCTCTGTGATACATTTCAAGTTGTTTTAATGCAGCATTTTTTAATAATTAAATACCAACTCATACCCAATATGCATACATTTTGGCCTTTAAAAAAATATGCTTTGGCGGAAGACATTTTTCAGTCCATTTTGTTGATGAGTGTACAAGTTATATAAGACACTGGTTGCAAGTGAAGGGATATTTACGAAAGCAAGAAGTCAAGAATGGTGCACTGATTGCTGCTTTGGAGTTTTCTGTACAGGACAAAGCCCCTGCAGTGACCCAACGCAAAGCCCTTTTACAAAATACACACACACACACAGACACACATACAGTGTATAAGTTTTCAAAAGACAGCCTAATTACACAGCCGTGTCCGCAGCAGCAAAAATAAGGAGCATAGGGAGCAGGCTCTGCCTGTCTGGTTGTCTGTCTCTACGACCAGACAGCTGTAGAGAACAGAAATCAGCAGATGCATTTGGCTTGTGACAGTGATATAATGAGTTAGTCACACACTGTTGCTGATGTTTCTCTGTGTGTGCGTACCTGCACCTGCCTGTGCATACATATTTAAGTAGCAAGTCCTGACAGTGGTGAAAAAGATTATGTAAATCAGTGTAAGTATGAAAACTAAGTAAAAGCAGGCTGTCAGAAAGCAGAGTGGTCACTTCTAAAGGCAAAAATCAAATCCACAGGTCTGTCAGATCATTCAAAATTGACGCTCACCAGGATAATAGTTAGGCTGCACAGGAGAAAAAAAATATGACTATTCTGGCAGATACTGTAAATGTGATAAGGATGTGACATATTTTGTATTTGTCTAAGGGCTACATTCACAAATGAGGTGAATAACACTCCATCATTACACTATTATGTCACTATTATATCCTGTATCACCTTCATTCTTGAGAGCAACCAAGTATTATAATTATTCAAACAATGTTTTCTGAAGGTTCAACAATTTCACCTGATCCTACAGCACCCACCCCCCAAGTACAAATACCGGTAGGTCCACAGATATTTGTATATTTGAATATTCATCATTACAAAACAAAATTCCCAATATTTCATGCTATACAATAATGCAAGGAAAGTTTGGTTTAGTTCCAGATATATCCAGCAGGCAACAGCCTTCTATTAATCATACAGGCCTTTACACTGATAGCATGAACTGAAAATATATTGTGATGCCAGCACAGGTCAAATTGAGACAGCCATGATGCTACCAATTAAAATCTGTGAGGCAGGTCCGCAAGAGCTGGGAGCATATTTTTAACCAACTGTAATTACAGGCACTGGAAGGTATACTGCCTTAGAAACAGCAAATTACTGGGAGACGTACCTTGTTTAAACAAAGTGACTTGAGGTCTTAAAGTTAGTAATTTAGTGAGTAAGATGGATTTACATATATTTTTATTTTGTCAGTATGATGACAAGGCAAGAATTAGTTTAAAGCCCTGCCTATTAGTTTGCCACATTCTGATGGTTATGATTCTTTCTGCAGTTTCATTTGGTCTTAATTTCCCAATAAACATCCATTGTTAAGTTAAAAAAAAAAAAAAAACATGACTCCCAGCCAAGGTCCTTTAAAAATAACTTAAAAATCAGGATCCCCCAGAATCAGAAAAGGCTGAATTGCAATATGACAGAAATTCTATAACAAAGAAAACATTGAGGTCACTGCCAATATATATATGCTTTACAACCTTTATATAAAGGCTCTAACCAAACTTAAAACCTTCAGTTTCTGACTATCAAATGCAATAGCATGAAATCATACCACAGAAATATATTTGTCATCATGACCTCACTGGGTATTTATAGAAATGGAAAGAAAGCAAATGACCTGTCTGTTAAGATGGATGTGGGGTTACTGCACTCCTATTTCTGTTTGTCTTCTGTTATTTGTAATGGGTAACCTGGTATTGGGGTTGTAACACCTCTAGATATTAATACTGTGTGAACAGGTCTGGAGACAGAGTTGGGTGGGAAAGGGGAGAGCAGGTGAGGTGCTGAGCGTATGGAGTGAGGCAATAGGGGAAAACAGGGTGGAGATGGAGGTTAATGGAAGTGTGGAAGAATGCACATTATTCCCACTGTATATGCTCTGAAGAAAGATGGGTGTAATATCTAGACTGTATATTTGAAAACCTCTTACCAAAACAACATTAAGTTGAAGAAAAAGATAGTTTGGTGTGTGTGGTCTATGTCATCTTGTTAACCTGAGTTAATATTGTTTACAGTGTTGCCATGACCATATACTGAGTGTACTTATGATATCGTAGAGGGCGTAACGGCACATGGGCAGGCACACCCAGACACAGCTGAAAAGTTTCCTATGCACACGGCCTAAGCAGGAAATTACCAACAACACTGACGTACTGCGTTCACACACAAAGCTGTTGGGTCAACTTTGTTCCAAGTTTAAAAAAAAAACGTCCCTCCCATTCCCAAGAGTTTACTTTGCCCCAGGCTGAAAAGTCTTGATAAGCAAAACATTCTAAAAAATGAGATGATCAATCACAAATGTTCTTTCAAGCAGGGTATGATGTTGTAGTCTCTGTTTCAGAGGAACCCTGCCTGTTGACACATGCCAGGTTAGTTACAACATCATACAACTTGTCACAAAGAAAAACAAACACTGACAAAATGAGCAAGAGAGAGAGCAAAAGAGAGTCCTGAAAACATCAAACACAACACTTTTACCAAGGCTGTGAGGTCTAACCCACATGAGGTCATCACTTCCTCTCCACTACCCCTCATTGAATCAGACATCTTTTAATACATTTACATCCAATCTTCACTAAACTGCACTTTTTAATGCTCCTTCATACCTCAATGACCTACTAGCTCAAGGTGCATTTGAGTACACACTCTATGTGTGGGAGAGATTATGATTGGATGTCAGTCCAAGTGGGGCATGTTTGCTGCATGACTGCTCTTTGTCCTTGGTCTACTGTTGTTAATGGAGACAGCAAACCCAACCACCACCACCCCCCACACACCTCCACTTAAAACAAGAGATTTCACTGTCATAATGTCTTTCTTTTCTCCGTGTCTGTCTGACTGAACAAACTTTAATGTTCAAACTTTCAAAATAATAAAGGTATATCCCAAACTAGCTGCTGTGTACACAATAAAATGACAATACTCTCTTAAGAAAAAAAGCAGACTGAATTGAGAACATCACCTCCAACGGGTCCACAATTCTCTGATACTTTGATAGCAGTCTAGTATGCTGCATTTGTGGCATGATGTGGTGTTGCATGATGCAATTCTATGCATTTCCATCGTGCCCAGTCAAGGACTTCAAGAGTCTTGAGAATGGTTAAATGGCCCTGTTTAATTAACTGTGATGGTTAATATGATCAGTAATGGATTAATAACAACTTATAAATCAATAAATTCACCCACAAATAAAGATCTTTCACAATTTTAATTTATGTCCTACATATGCCCTATTAACTTGGGTTTTACCCCCATCACAGGTTAGCAATGCCTAAAGACCTATGAAAACCTTATGGAAATATAAAACAACTAGTAGTAGTGGCTTGAAAATGTTTTGTTAATATCAGTTAAAACTGCTATGAGAAACAAAATTCTCAATTTTATTCTGATGGCCTGATGAGATTATCTTGGTAATAATTGGCGCAGTCTACATGTTGCTTTGAACCAATTGAAGCAGCCCAAAAAAACTATAAAAACATGGAAGTATTGGGTGGAGGCAAGTTTTTTGCACCGTTGCTCACCTGATCACCTAACCTGTCCCAAAAACATCCTGCCCCTCTTCCTAACTACAATTAGCAATCTCAGCAGAAAACAATTACTAAGACACTCACTGTGTACAGCTACCTGAAAAACTATATCTCCAAATTTTATCAGAGGTTAAAGGTCTATGTTATTCCACAAAATGCATCAAGAAATAGGCTGTTAAGATACCAAGCAAAGAAAAATAGAATTAGGCTTTTTTTAATTCCTCTCTATCCGCAAAAGCAACTGACCTGTATACCACCTCTGTTATCAAGAGACGGACCATAAAATGTCTTTCATTGTGATACCTTTCCAAAAGTTATAAATTCCTTTCTAAAAGTATTGTAAACTGTTGTGCAGCATTTTGGCATCAGGTGATCCTTCAAATTCACTGTTCTAAGACTCAAACTGGACTTCTTGGATTGTATTCTTTTGAGTAATCAGTGCCTGAATCAACATGACCAACGTTTGTTTAAACACAGGGCTGTTTTCAGTGTGAATGCCCAGTTAGAGGGCTAGAGCCTAATCCATGTGCAACAGGTAAGGTGCACCCTAGAGAGGTAGATGGTCTATAACAGGGCTAGAGACCGCATTTCAGGTGAACTTTTCAGGCATCCACCTCACACGCTCCAGGCAGAAGATATACATTGCTATTTTAAATCAATACAGCTGTATACACAGGCTGCATAACAGGTCAATTTTCACCCATGCTATGTGCACATAACCACAGCCTGAAACTAGTTTTGACTAGAAATAACCAAATCTTGCTCATGTCTTATTCAGATGGGTTCCAATTCAAGCCTCAGAAGTGATCCACTTGCTGGTCACAAAATATTGTGTATGAAATTAAAAATTAATCACAGCCTCATCGAACATACCACCTGAAAGTACGGCTGTATAACAGCACACACACAGATGTACAGTTAGAGATACACGTTTGGATAAACTCTGCAGTGTGGTTAGCTCAGTTAAACTTGCACCATGTATAAAATAACTATATGGTAAATTGATGGTTCTCCAAACCGAAGCACTACACAGCTAAAAATACATAAGTACTACAATAAGCCTTGTACTGCATTTCATTCTGCTTAAAATATGAGGGAAAAATATATCTATCTATATTGTCCAAAATAAATATAATAACAAACCCTAATATGACTTTTAAATAATATCACTCACCCCTAGAATGAGTGCTTGTAGGAGAACATGCATACGTGAACAAATAAAATAACAAATACAAAACATCACACATCAACAACCATTCAAAGCTGTGTGTAGGACACAGAGGGGGGGAGGGGGATTAAAAAACAAGTCTAAGGCTAAGCCTATACTTTTGAAAGGAGTGGGGACTTTGCGAATGGTTTTCAGAGAAACACATGGAGATATTTAGAGGAAGTAGATCTGAATCACAGATGCTATAGCATACAATTCAATGGTGCCCTCAGGAGGCAAGAGAGAGGGGGTAGGTAGTGTCTTTGTTCACATGAGTAAGGAAAAAAAGGAAGCACTAAAATAGTAGGGTCAAGCCAGATCTACCATATACATCTCCGTCTCCCTGCAATATCAACAGTGCCAATATTCACAGTTTCTATTCTATGAACCATGTTCAGATTGAATTATATTCATGATGGAAAAATCACTTTGTCAGAGATGTCTTTCGATAGTTACAGCAGTTTAACCAAAAAAAACTTTATAAATCCAACTGAAATGTCACAAAATGATAAGGCTATCAGTATTATTAGTGCAGTTACCTGCAGTGTCAGTATGCCACAGCCATGTTTATAT
The DNA here is from genome assembly GCA_037975185.1 of Centropyge bicolor. Lineage (NCBI taxonomy): Eukaryota > Metazoa > Chordata > Actinopteri > Pomacanthidae > Centropyge > Centropyge bicolor. The sequence continues at coordinate 152,580 of JBBMOC010000026.1, forward strand.
TTCCTGTTTGTGTCATTTCTATTATACGCAAATGCTGTCACCTACCCTGATGTACAGCAACACCCTAACCCTAACAAACTTCACCTTTTGCAAGTAGTTCTGTTTCATGACTGCACGCTTCATGGACCTCAGCTTACTTAGCACTTCTGAGAGTGACTTCAATAAAGAGAAAAAAGCTCTTGTGGTGGGGCGTCAGAGTCATTTAAATAACGGTTGTATCCTGAAGTCTAGCATCTTAAAAGTGATGAAACTGTCACACAACACATTTAAACTCATCCACCTACACACATCGTCTGCTCAAAAGCGAAGCAGAGCATCTGTCCAACACAAGTTCACCTACTGTATACAAATCTCAAACTTTCACCTCCATATCACTACCAGAACCAATTAAGTGTCACCCACACACATATTCTGACTACCTCCCTCACATCCTCACATACTCCATCAACTGTACCGGCACACAGAGACTTGGCTGATATGCATGCATCATTGGCTGCTCATGCTGATGACTGCAGCCTTCTAAATCAACAGAGACAGTGGCAGGGTTTGTTCGTGTGGTGGCTTGGAGGCCCACCATAGAAACGACTGTAAGTAATGAGACCTGCCTAAAAAAAGAAACTGCACAAAGTAGGGCTGCACAATTAATCGAATTTTAATCACGATCACGATTTTGGCTGCCACGATTAAATTAAGATGATCGTTGGCGATTTTAACATTTAAAAAGCGAGCTCTGTTGCATGTCAAATCAAGCACTTTCTCAACCCAATAGTCAGCCAACCACCAGGGGGCGACCCATAGGTTAGGGCCTCATCATTACGCTGCCTAAACAGCAAGCGAGCGAACCCCGCAGCAGCGGCAGCTTCAAATGATTAAACTGTGAGAGAGTGCAATGTCGGGAGCAGCAGGCAGTGGCAGGGAGGAGCCGCGAGTGCCTCGTAAAGGAGCAACATCTACTGTTGACTCTTTTCCACTGCGCTGGTGCTAGTGCTAGTTCAGAGCCAGTGCCTGACTTAGCACCAGTTCTTCGTGTTTCCACCACGTAAGCACTGGCTCCAGGTGCTAAAAACCGGTGCTTAACAGGCACCAACTCTTCGCTGGTCCAGAGCTAAGCACAGACTACGTCAGGGGCTGGGGGCGGGGTTATCGTTAGTGCCGGGAGCCAGTTTCCAAATCGCAATTGCGACCGGCTTTCGGGCTGGGACACACAAGCGGTAATTTGTGTTCGTCTTCGCCAGGACGTCCCTGGTCTGATCGCAGATATATTGAACTGACTCCACTAAATCCCTGTCTGTGTCCAGCGCCAACCCAGACAACCATAACAGCAACTCTGCACCGGGCGACACTGTATCCACCCACCTCTCAAAGACACGCTGAAATAACGGATGCAATAAGGCCGGTTTCCTGTTTGTTTGCACTTTATAATTGCATTTTGCAATAGCATATTTATTTTTTTCCCTTTGTCTTTGGGTGAATATTAGTTTATTGTTTGATTTATGGTTATTTTAAGTTTCAATTTGAAGACCTGTTTGTTTTGTTTTTTTAAAAAGTGCATAAAAAGGTACGTTTTACCTAACATAATGAATAATCGTGATTATTAATCGTGATTACAATATTGATAAAAATAATCGTGATTATCATTTTGGCCATAATCGTGCAGCCCTAGCACAAAGCTAATGAGGGAAGATTCTCTGTCTCAATCTCTGGGTATTGGTCTGTCCCTGTCCACTTACTTGTTGCTTCATTTGTACAGTGTATATTCTTGGATATGTCTAGGAAAATATCCAAACAGGACACTCAAAATTGATACCAATAACAAAATGTTATTCAGAGTCAAGTCAGGAAGTGGATTTCTTTAATATTTTAGTGTTTTTACAAGATACTCACAAACTAGGTTTTGTTAGTTTACTGTTCTACTCTTACTTTGCTTAGCATACACAATCAACACAAGTGGCCGTGGTGTACCAGCCCCTGAATCATACCTGTTACGTACCTTCAGCTAATGAGGAGACGAGAAAAATCCTGTATTCTGTCAAATATATGGTGTATGTGACCAACATCTCCAATCCTTATTGCTCATCATACCCACATCATTTCTCAAGCCAATTTTGGCAGTATTCATGAAGTGTTATGGGGCTATGTGCACATTTTTTGAAGCAGGTCCATGAACAAAACATGTGGAGACAATGCCAAAGGATTCTGTTCAAAAGAGATCCTCAAATATTGCTGTGTTTTACTTAGGATTTATCCATGTCTTTACATTACTGCAATTGCCTGTGGTCTGCCACAGTTCCATGTACCTGTTACTGGACTATAAGTACTAAAGCCTCTACTATACCTCAGCACACATAGTGATTATAATGAGAACTAATGACAGATTTCAGGTTAAGCTTAGTTTCCGACAGTCCTCGCCAAGACACAGCAGGGTGCACAAGTGTGTCCAGCAGCTAAATTTCTTCCACAGCCGTGAATGACTTAACATCTTGCTCCGTGCCCAATAACAGACATAGACTGCTGTCCTACACGCTCAGCTGTGTGAGCGGCACGTAGACCCATGCTGTTTACAGTCATGGTGTTGAAATACACAGAGCAGTCTGAGATTAGCTGTAATCTGTCAAGGGGAGACAGGGGAGAGTCACAGAGGAGGACTGACACTTTAATCCTAACTAAGCCCCCCATACACAACACAGGTGCCACACATAGTCAAGAGTATTCATATCTGTGAGGATCAGTCTACAGGTCTGTCTATCCAGCTCCCGACTTAAAAGGAAGCTCCTGTTGTTAACAATCAGAGAGTACTAGGGCGTACGTGCATACTGGGAAACACCCCTCACAACACTGCCCTCTGTCATTGACACGCTGACTGAATAAGAAAGTCTCTTCGAGAAAAAGAGAAAGACCTCATATGAGTTTTTTCATTTATCACAAAAACCACCATGGCCACAATGCACAATTGTGGTAGATGTGAGACACTGATCAATTTATGTGTTAGTCTTTTTAGAAAAAATGGTACTATATATCACATATTCATGTATTTGTTGTCTTAACCATTATTAGAGCAATAACTACTATGCCTGACTAATATCTCTGATATTCTGACAGTCTCTTAATTGAAACAGGAAGGGACACAATACCATTTGCTGTTGTGAAAAAAGCTGGTCTGATACAAGCTGAGATCTGTATGTACATTTACTCAATAATGTGTGCCATTTTGTCAGAATTAGCCACTTGGATGGCCAAAATACATACTTAACATAATAGCACAAAAAAAATTTCACAAAAAGATATTTTATGATATAATTAATCTATTATGATATACTGTAATATAAGCAATTGAAATGGGATATATGAGACAAATGTTGATAGGGGTGAATAAAACTACAATCATTTTCGAAGCACCACATTCCTAAATAAGAATTCAGAGGGATTATCATCTAAATAGATGACCACTCACCTCTGTCTGTCTAACACGGTTATAGTCCCCCCCCCCCAAATCCCACGTCAGTAAAGGTGTGTGGGTAGGGGTTTCCAAAGCTAATCGACCATCCAACAACCATACTGGCAGTTGAAGAACCAACTTCATATCTTAGCCAGCTCAGTCAGCCTAATTTCTCAGCATTAACACAAAACCTTGGACAGACACACCCACACACACATACGGAAAAAGGTCGACTAATCATAAAACTAGAGACAGAAAAGCAAGAAGTTTGAAGGCAGCTGACCATGTGAAAATAACAACAAATTTTAAACAGGAAATCAGGAAAACACTCTCACTAAGTTGGGAATAAGAATAATAAAAGGCAATACGATATGATGATACAGTGATGACGTCATTGGTGTACAGCAGAATCACAAAAGCCTCGAGCTGTTCCAGTAGTTCTCCCTTTCACAAGCACCAGAGAGGAAAGTTCAAGAGGGATGCTGAAATTCTGTTGCAGGCATCACCATTACAAAATAGGGATTCTATACTAGGGAACTATAATATGACCTATGACCAGTGTTGTGCAAATCTGTTGATAAAGCAACATTTAATGTAGACAATTAATCTGTAGGTTTCTGCCACTTCCATTGAAATCAATATGGTTTAATTGCTCAAAGTATAAAAAAAAATGCATTTAAAAAACTCAAAAGCAAAACTAACATTCTGATTTACGATAATAATTACTCATCGTTATTGATCTCCAATCTGGAATGGGGGTGTGGTGTATCATATCGTTCATAATAATATTGGTATAATTTTTGTAAGACATCTTTGATGTAATAATGTCATACTGTTACACACAGCAACAACAAACATGGCTAAAAGCGAAGAGCTACCAACTCTGTGGTGGGGGAGTCAATTCCACATAGGGGAGTAGCTACAGTCATGTGGAAATGGCTTGGCAACAAAATATCACACAAAAATAATACAAACCACAATAATATTGTATGTACAAATTGGCACAGACATTGGACGATGCTATGCAGAGCCAATCTTTGGCAAGTCTTACTTTTATTATATCACCAAAAATAAAATCACAAAAAATCCGCCAAATATTTAGATATTATTTTCTGGCCATATTGCCAACCCCTTGTCTGGAATGTTTCAAACCTCTTCATTAGATTCCAATGATAAAAACCTTCTCTATATTGTAACATTATCCAGGCCTCCAAATATTTTAGAGTGGGCTGTGTGTATATTTATGTGTGCAAACATATTTACTAGACCGCTGGTACCTCCTTGCACAATGGATGGAAAGGAGGGAAGGAGCGAGATAAGGGTAAGTAATAATGGGGATGAATAAGGAAGCATCCTGTTCACCATTTTTTCACAACTTCCTGTCACAGCCCTCAGAATTTGAGAAATAATACAACAGGGTGGAAACTCTGTATGTCTGTGTATGTGTGTGCGTGCACACATGCATGTACACATACTCAAGTAGAAAAAGTAACAAGGAGAAGTAAGATTTAACAGTTGACAAAATGAGTGTGTGAACAAGTCAACACCCAGGAGGTCAGAGTTGCTAGAACACAAAATTCATATTCTGCTTTATAATGCTGCTCTACACTACAATATCTTTCCACCTTTGATTGACTCCAGAAATGCAGAGGTAGCAGTTTAAGTAAAAGACTTGAGGGTGAACAAAACAAGTGAAACACCACTGTATGGACCAACCAGTTTATTCATTTGAAATGAACAGACTTAAAACCTAGTGAAGGCCTTCAACAAATATGGGAAGGTGAAACCGACTGTTGTAAATATTCAATAGCTCCAGGCAAACTATGCACAGAGGCATTTGTGTAAAGTTCCCCTCTGAGTAAGGGGAAATAAGCATCACAAAGAATGACATGCAAAAAAACAGAATGCTGAGTTTCCTCTACAGCCTCTCTGTATCATACTAAACAAACACGTGCATGGCAGCATAAGGCTCCTTCGCAAACACATACCGCAAGACATGATGTTATGTCGAGCGTACTTAACACAAAAATTGTCAGCTGCACAATCTGACAAAGGCAAAGTTGTGACACTGAGTGTAAGTTTGATTTTGAATGATGTACCTCATCAGCAAACATTCATCATTCCTGCCACTGATTAATGACATGTATTGTCACTGTAGGACTCAAAAGCACCCTTTGCATAACAGCCTAAAAATACCATTTCTTATATCGTCAAAAAGTCCTTTCCTTGTTAAGCATGCACAATGCTGTCACAGTGGCTTGGGCTAATTAGACTTTAACATCAACTCTCTCTGTGTTTATTCATGGTGGCACAAAACAGAAAAGCAACATCTTCAACAACTGCATTGCTGCTCCTTTAGACAGTCAGTCATTAGTCAGGAGAACAGCTGCTTACAGTGTAATAGTTAATAAGAGTGGGCAACAGTGATTAAGTCCTTCTATCACAAAATATGGAATTCAACTAGGACTGAAGCTAAGGATCATTTTCATTACTGATTAATCTGCCAATGATTTTTTCCATGAATGAGATAAGATTTTCCTTTATTCGTCCCTCAGTGGGGAATTTCGCAATTTATTGATTAAGTACTAGTTAAAAGTCATCAGTCATTAAAAAATGTCCATCTCAACTTCCCAGAGACTAAACCCAAAGATATTCTGATTATGCTGATTTTAAACAGAAAAGAAACAAATCCTCTCATTTGAGAGGGTGGAACTTGAGAATGTTTGACATTTTTTCCACTCTCTTTGCTTGTTAGAAAAGTTTTGAATTAATCGAGTTTCAAAATAGTTGCTGATTATTCTTCTGTCAACCAACAAATGGATTAATTGACTAAGTGCCACAGCCCAATTTTGGACACACATTATCATTCAATGGTTTATCTTTATCTTATTATTTTTTACATTGGAGATTAACGTTGAAGACATCAAAACTTTGAAGGAACACATACAGAATTATATAGTGAACAAAAAAGCGTTAAACAATCTAGATTATGTTTTATATTTTAGATTCTTCAAAGTAGCCACTTTTTTTGATGACAGCTTGCACACTCTTAGCATTCTCTCAATCACCTTCATAAGGTAATCACCTGAAACAGTCTTCAACACACACACACTGTGACACTGTAAATTTTCACAAATTACCTGAAAAAATGAGTACAAGAACTACAAGATGGGAATGTTTGTTTTTAGCAGAATTAAATACCTGACATTGCCATTTAGCAAGGCTAATGTGACTCTTCAGAAGGTTAAGTCAATTATAGTAAGTATTTTGCTATTTGCACTCTTGTTAGATGGAAATTTCCTGTTTGTTCTGTGCGTGGCAGACGGATACTCACTGGAAGTACGGAGACATTGTTGCCTGAAGCAACATACTAGGGCCACCACTATTACATAGGCCTACTGACTACTTATCTGCAAGGTGTCTCAAAACCATGCAGTCATCGGGTACTTGGTGTATTGCAATCACAGGCTCACAAAGTCAAGAGTCTGAGATTTAAGTTAAAAAAAAAACATCTGAATCAAACAACCATCCAGGTGAAGGTGAGATTCCATTGTAAGTATGGCATTTCAGCGGTGTCGTGACTCGACATTCCTCTGCGTGTCTGCCTCAACAAATTGGTCACTGGCACTTTTATTACACAACTCGGCACTCACATCCAGTCAGAACAGGCTTCAGCAAACCAAACACAGCCCTCAGCTGAGCCAACAGCTGTTCCTTTTTGATCTGTAAAGTACAGTAAGGACAGAGCAAGCAGAGAGCACATTGAATTTTAATTATCATGCTCATTTATGTCAAGTGTCTCTATTCCATTTAATTACTGGTTTCTGAACAGGAAATTCATTTACCCTCTGACAACCGCTGTAAGCTATGAATTTAAAATTGCTGCCAGATATCAATTCAAAACTCTCTGCATGTTAATCTATCATACTGTGTCTCATTAAGGCACTAATGTATGGGATTGAATCGTCATGACAGAACTGCTTCCTCCATGTTAAAACATTCACTCATATTGCACTTCTGTTTGTTCACATCTTATCGAGTATGTCACACCAGGAGTTTCATCAATTAAACAACACCTGCCATTTGTCACTGACATGGGGTGTGACCACAGGTGCAATACGCTTCAAAGTTTCAACCAGAGAGAGAAGTGCAGAAGCATTTTCTTACTCTGTGCGATTCAATCCGTCTCTAACCTTTCACTGTGTTTTTAGAGTCAACTCAGTAATTTAAGTGTTCCGTAGCCATCACATCACCTATAACTTGTCATTATGGTTGGCTGCATCCCCCTACTTGTGCTCATTTTCATTTTGTGCCTTCCTTAATCTCCTTATCTGCATTTCTCTTTTCTGGCCTCTTTCGCACTTTCTTTTGCTTTCTGTCGAACACTCCTCACTTTGCTCTCTCTGAGTTTGTCTCTCCCTCTCTTTCTCCCCCAGTCCCTGCTCACTGATGGCTCACTTGCTTTCCCTTGCTCAGCCTTCCTCTCTAAAATACTCTCGTTCACTCTGAGCCAAGAGGCCCCAGCTACTAGCAGTCCATTAACCACTCCAGTTTCATGCTGGCACTCAGTCATCCTATTCTTCAGCTCACAGTATGCTCTTCTTCCCCCGAGATGCAGAGAACAGGAAACTGAGTGTCTAGTGTGTGTTGGGGAAATAGAACAGTCATACATAAAAAGAAAAAGGGAAAAAGAAACTCACTCTGCACCAAAGCAAACTTTTAACTACTGTACTTCACTCGGGCTATTTGGGCCAGACTTTGTGACCAAAGAGTCGTGACCTGACTGGTATAATTCATGGCGTTATCTTAAATTAAGCATTTGCTGAGGTGGTTCCCCCAGGAAGTAGGTGCACTGCTGCACAGAGGCGCATGCAGGCACAAGATTTTACGCTTGAAGGAAAGTGCACTTATCTTTGCAATTAATCAGACTTTAAATGATGAACACCAACATGTCAAACTGTGATCAACTCTTAATCCCTTGCTCACTGGCAACAACTGCGGCGCCAACCCTCATCCAACACATAAGTCAGACAAACAGAGGGAATCAAATACCACATAATTTAATTGGGTGCTTTTGGTTGTTCTTGTTGTGACTGATGCTGGAGTGTATTGTGGTTTTCCTCTGAAGCTGCAACACAATTGCATTACTGTAGTTAAGGGGTGTGCAATATGTTGCTATACATTCTGTACCAAGACACTAAAACCAGAATCTCTGTGCAGTTGCTACAATCTAATTGCAAAAGGATTATCCATCAAAATTTCTTGTTTTATTAAGTCCACATTCACAATATTATAAACAATGATATCATAAAAAAAGGAGATTGAAATCACTTAGATTATCTTGACATGACATGACAGAAGTAATCCAACAGGTAGGCCAAGGTTGCATGCATGAGCAAGTCAGCATATTTTCCAACTTTATGAATATTGATCTAGAGGGACAAATATGTGCTGCTTAGACATTTTGCTGGAGGGCTCTATGTTTGGTATCAACTACAACAGGTTGGTCTTGTTCCACTTGCAATGTGCAGTGTGCATCTGCACATTTGTTTTAATGCTGGAGGTTACATTACAAGTTACACATCGCATTCTTTATGATGATTAGACCTGCTTCTACTGGAGGTGTATCTACTGAGCTTTTTTGCTCCATTTAACACCACCCTCCCCACTTCAGCTTCGGTGATGCATACATCCACTACATATCAGAGCCATGTTTTGGGGATGCCGATGTTTTTTTAAACACTGAAACGTCCTATCCCATTAGAGGTAATAACGGTTCACCTCTAATAACAATAATTATAATTTTTCCAATCGTCAGTATTGACTGCATTTTTTTTTTCAATTACAGCACAATTGTATATCATAAAGGACATTCACTGACACAGTTCTCCAAATGGGAAGCTATATAACCTTGGCTCACAAATCCAACCCATGTTATTATCTAATTGTTTGAAATGATAACATGAAATGCCAATAACTACAAAATAACCAATTAAGCTCTGAGAGAAATGCAAGGATGTCACAGAAGCCCTAGAAGAGCATGCTCAAGTTACACAACTCACTCAAAATGTTGGCTATTGGTGTCACTGACAACTAATATTCTTCATCAGGGCCTGAAAAAGAAGTTTCCTTGAGAGCATTCAGCAAACCTTGTTACTAAAAAAAGCAGATAACCTGCCAAATGCAACAAGATGTCCCACAGCTAGAATCTGTGATCTACAATTCACCTAGTATCCCAAACAACTGTCCGAGGCAATGATCCCTGGCTAATCCACTGTGCCTGCCTGCTGGGTTGAGCAAGCCAGTTTATTTCAACAACATTCATGGATGCTGATCCTTTCTGTCTCTCTGGGCCTGAAGAACACAGATAGCGCCTCAGGGAACACAGCTAATGACCTGCTTTTGGCTTCAAACAAAATAGGTGGATCATTCTCAGCTTCAGAGGTACCTAAAATCATGTTAAGCATTCCTGTGAAACATAACTACAGGTTGCACATGCCAAACTAAAAACAGCTAGTTTGTGAACTGAGACACCGACACATATTCTGACAGGGGTTGATGTTGGGGTTACATTGAATGGTGATGGGAATATAAAAAGACAAAAATGTCCATCTGTCACAAATTCACCCACAGTATTTGTCTGAATGCCACACAACAAAGATCATGGGTCAAAAGACCAAATATTAATATGACAGGAGACTATAAACACATTAAAAGTCGAACATATCCCATCATTTTATTATCACTGGTATGTCAGAGGAGAAGCAAAAGCGGAGAGTGATGAATTTAGATAAGTTAATCTTACAGACAAGATCACCCCTTAACCTCTTTCTAAACTCTGACTGCGGTCTCATAAAAATTCTGCCAGAATGGGTTCAAATTTCAGAGTTACTGGTGTACTGAAATCAAGGACATAGCTCACTCTGAGGTGGGCAGTCTCGCTACTCACACAAACATGCACTCATCCTGAAACAGACTTGTGTATGCAGCGTTATCTAGGGACATTGCACAATTAGTTTCTGCCTGTGACTCATGTATTTAAAGTCCCACCTAAACCTGTAAATATATTAACTGTTCTGTACTCATGTCATTGATACTTTATTCTCCTCTATTTCGCTGTCTCTATGTTTTCAAAGACCGAAAAATTCCAAGTACATACATTTACAGTACAGTGTGGACAGTGTGGACTCCACTGACTGTGTCTGCATGCTAGTGTAGACTGACTATACTGCACCAGTTCTTGTCATCAAAACCATGCCCTTAACAAAAACAACTACACCCTCCTACAACTATTGCTTGGCATTGATGCTGTTTCATTATTTTATTGATTATAATTTTTGCTTATTAATCACCATTTTAAATAAGCTTTCTTGGTGTCTGAGATCATTTGTGGAGTTTTTTGTTTGTTTGCTTTTTTACGACTATATTATAAATGAGATGTCTACCCCAATGTATTTCTGACTTAAAATAAATGTTGGCGATGATGATGATTCTTGCGCTCCTGCCCAAGTGGTATTGTTTACATGAAAAAGCTCTCTACAGAAAAAGCCTGAACAAACTGTTCTGTATGTAACTATGCACTGTAAAAAGTGGTTTGTGTTCATTCCTGCCAGCAGGACATAAAACACCTTTCAGTTTAAATGAGAGGGCATCTGAGAAAGCGCTCTGAAAGTAAATGTACGTGTGTGTGTGTGTGTGTGCGTGTTTGGAGAAGCGTCATGTACTCGGTGACCAGATGTGTCTTCTGTGTATCCTCTTTGGTTACCCTTTGTCAGGGTGTGCAATATCAGTTTTCGCCTGTTGCTAGACATGGGGTTAAGTTACGCAATCGTTTTTACCAACTTATGACAAGCATCACTACTGATGACTCTACCTGCTCTACTCCCATTAAGACACCACACTGAATGACACATGCTGACACAGCCAGCTAGACACTACATGATGTCATTGCGATCAAGTCACCTGGAGCAAATTCAAAAGCCACACCTTACCATAGAAAGTTAGGTTATTCCTTGAACATAATCCTATTAGCATGTTTTATATAGCATTTAAAATACATACAGGCCTCCATGTAAAAATTCATAACTGACTATATTATATGTGGTTGTACAAATTGATGAATCTTCATAGTTTGTCAAATGTTATTTAAAAAGACAATAAAGCATTAGAGTGATTTGTTGGTGTGTTGCAATATCTCAGCTCTGCATAACATCAGGTTGCTTGCACAGTGCAAGTCTTCTCAACTGTAGAGACAGCTACTTCCTCATATGTTGACACTTTGTTGACCCTAATCATGAATCTCATTGGGTGACATTGCAAGCTCTTTGACAACTGGTGCACAACTTTAGGGGAGGTGAAAGTAATTACAGGTGTGTCGGTAGTTTAATAACTTCACTTGAAACATGAGGAAGAAAATGTGATCATCAGTGAAGTTAGGTGCAGCAATCATGAACCCACGTAAATCCCCAAGTACAAAACAATGCAGAAGTGCAACAAGTTCAACCTGTGAGATACTCACAAATTTCTTTTTCCCATCTCCATCCTCATAGTTCTTCTTTGTTTTCTTGTCCTTCTTGGGACCAGCAGCTGAGGCTGAATTCCCCGTGTGGGGATCCATATTTTTGGGTTAATCCGTTTCCTTGAAGTAGATGTCAAAATAAACCCGTGTGGCGGAAATCTCCCCACACTCAACAGTAAAAAAAAAAAAAACACCTCAAATGTTTCTTCCGACGATGTGTCTTAACTTGCAAAAACTATTAATTCCCTTGGGGCCTAGGCTAGTCCCTCGGCTAACTAGCCACAATTAGCACAGTACTGCTAATGACTTGGTAAAGAGCCAACTACACGGAGCGAGCCCCTCGCTAAGCCGCCTGTCTGTATCACTGAAGGAGGGAAATTCAAAGCAGAGCCCCAAGTCCTCGGGACGAAAAGTACAAAAACAACCTGTTGCTTTTATAAAAGACAAATGAGTACTTTTATCGACCAGCATCCACGTTAAACACAAGCCGAAACTGTAACTATGTGAATTTTAAGTCCCGAAACTATGAGGTACTAACGGTGCTAACGTTAGCTTTAGCTCGGCTAGCTTGTCTGGCTACAGTAGGTAAAGTCTCCGCGGAAGAAAAAAAAAACACTTCCCACTTCCACGAGTTGTTTCGGTGGCTACAGCAATTGCGAAGAGTCGGTATTAAGGATGACTTGGTCCAGTGGTGTCTCCCAGATTAGTTTCCATGACTGCTACCACTTTAGTTAACTTTTTAACCCCTGAATGACAGCAAGGTAGCGGCTGCGTCTTTACTACGAGAGGAGGCTTCCTGTTCGACTGACAGTCCGGTCGGAGCTGGTTGGGGCGGAGCCTGCGCACTGTGACTACACCTGAGAGGATTTGAGTGACACCAGTGCACAGATCTGTGGGTCCAGGGATCATCACAGCTCCGAGGAAGACTTGCTTGGTTGATTTCTGATTGATGCAAAAAGAAAAAGAAAAAAAATCCAAATCCCTATTATAGTGTTTTCATCTGCTTATATGTGTTTAGAACTGCACACATATGTTGTGTCATAATCTGGAATGAAGAAAGAAAGAAAAGAAAAAGCAATTCTAAAAATCATAACGCAAAATGAGCAGTGTAATAGAATACGCCACCAGCAGCAGGCAGCACAGACCAGTTAACCTGAATATTAAGACACTGAACTACTGGCAGGAACAACTGTATTATGGAGTTAATTAAACATGTTTAAATGAGAAATGAGGGAGCAATTTGAAGAATATTCTTTTTTTCCCCTATTCTTTTTTTCATTACTTTTCGTAAAAGGCTCTTGCCTATAAGTAAGAATGTATTACTTGTAATTAAAGATTACTGTAGTGTGAGCTCTCATAAAGCTCTTGCCATTTTTTTTCTTTCTGTGACACACATTTCTGTCTGTCACGCCTGTTGTGATTTGTAAGATTAACCAGAAAACCTCCACTTACATATTCAAGGTTGCACACCTCTGAGATTTTTCACAAGTCAATTCATCTTATCTCACATATCTGGAGAGGATTATTGCTTCTGGAACTTAATTGTGCAAAGTGTTACGATGATTATTGATAAAATGTAGGTCATCATTTAACTATCAAGACAAGTGATGCTAATTCATTTCGGTTTTGTGTAGGATTTGTTTTGGAAGGGGGGTTGTAAAGATGATGTTTCAAGGTGTGGGGCTTGGGGCTTAGGCCCATTGCCATTAATCATACTGTGTAAATAAATAATCAGACTTGGAGCGCCACCAAGTGGTGACAGGCGCTGCAGCGTCACCAGGGGTTAATACAGGATGTCAAGCACAGTTAATGGACCAGTGGGACGCATTAGTGACGTATGGTGCTTGACATTGTTCTCTTAAATGATTTCTTTGCATTCACAAATGCAACTGGCGCAAAATAATATCAAAATATTCAAGTCAATTGCACTAAATGATTGACTCAAAAAGGCGTCAATTCTTATGGATATGCAGATTAAATCGACCCAGTTCTTAGCAGATTGTCCTCCAAGAACAACATTTAACTGGTCGGTCATTGTACGTCCAGCACTCCAGGCAGATGTGGCCTGGCCCCCCTCTTACAATCTCTTATTTCGGCGCTTCTCTGATCCAGAAGATATTTTGATTACGCATCACAGACAACAATAATCACTGTGTTTAGCTCATTAGTGAAATCTTACATCTCAGATGAAACATTCAAGGGCCACTGCTTGAATATTCGGATGAATTATTTTACTCCAGCTCTGTCTTGAGTCATTTTGAGATATAATGTACACTAAATGCAGCGTTTCTCATTCATCTCAAACATACACAAACCTTCACACACACACTCACGCACATATACACACACGGGCACAGGATTACAGAGATAGGCTCATCTGTCTGTCTTGGTATGTGGGAGATGTTTTCCAACAACAAGATTGGAGAGGATTTGCGCATCACCGGTGGCACTGAACCCGACAAGAGTTTGCTTTATCGCACAGGTCTCGTCATAAACTTCAGCCTCAAGTCTTCATTCTCCGGGATACTGGAGCTATAAATTGCGGGGGAGAGGTTAATTAAAAGTGAAAGTGCACGGTCCTATGGCACTCATAAAAACGCTTTTACGCACGCGTGAAATGATGATGAACAGTCGGTCGTTCACATCAGACGCTGCAGCATCATTTTCAGCATAAGCAGGTGGATAGATGAAAAGACTGCCACTTCAAAGTACATTTAAATATCTTTATGTGCATATAGGCCTACAGTCTGTCATTAAATCACCATTTTACAATGGACAAAAAGGTGGAAACTCCGTTGATTGCATTATTTCACAAGACAGAACAGTTCAATTATATATACAAAATATTTTATATACAAACTACTTTAGAGACTTTCTAATAGATTCACCTTGTAAGTGTGAAATACTGCAGGGTCCAATTTGTAAGCCACTATTAATACAAGCTTGAGAGTATATTGTGAGGGAATAAGCAACTTGTTTCCAAAGTGCAGTGGGGTCACAATGGGGGGTGGTGCAGGTGATAATGGATTGTTCCACATTTCATTCATTAATTACCTGAATATATATGTCACTAATTTGATCAGGAGTTATACTGTTCACTCTCCACTTGCAGAGGGCCCTAACATACCTCTCATCTCATGGACTGAAGTGCTATATTTTTTTGGGATGGGGGGGCACACTTTGGCACAAAGCCCTGATTAATCATGTTAGGTTTATTGGGGATTATGAGGATATTTAGGTCTTCCACTGTGTCCAAGATTAATGATAAAGGCAACGACTTCATGTGTCCAGTACGTGCAGCAGCAGTTCAGGGGTGACCAGTTAGTCCTAAAACCTTCACCACAGTCCCAGAGACCCAGAGGTTAGTCCCAGTTTGTCTATCCTACTTGTAGGTCCGGGCCTCCCTCAGAGACCTATCATATGGCATGGAGGCGAAGAAAGAGTTCCGGAGCTGGCAGTTGATAAAGAACACAATGAACAGCACCAAGAGGAAGAGCAGCAGGCACATGACTATGTAGGTGATCAGGTCCGGTTTGTGGAACTCGCCCTCCCGGAGCCCTCCTCCACCTCGGCCCGTGGTGGGTCTCAGAAGGGCGGCCACGCTCACCGAGCCGCCGTGGGAGGCGTTCAGGGAGGAGGGGGCGTGCGTGGAGGACTGGGCCATGAGCACCAGGTCGAAGTCCGGGGTGTCGGTGGAGTTGAGGAGGATCTGCCTCAGCATGGCGCAGGGCGGGCTCACCGGCTGACTCTGTCGGCTGGAGAGGGGGGAAAGACAGGGAGAAGGTAATGTAGCCCACTGACCCTGAGTCTGCTCAGCCTGTGTGTGCTATTGTGATGCAACAACACAGCACAAATCAACCGTAGTAGGGTATTGAAAATCCAGTGATCCCAAAACACTTAAATGTTGGACAAGGTCACTGATCCACCCAGTGAGACAGATAATCCATGAATGTGCCAATCATAGTCATATAAGTGATCAAGAAAACAGCATGAAGTAAGCTGTTAAGTACAAACCACATATTCCTAGAAATGCCAAATTGTTTTTGTCCTTTCTGGAATCCGACACTAAACGAACCAAAGCGCATGGTTTGAGTTATGAGAAAGACTTACTTTGGTGTGCGCTGCGAAGATTTCCGCAGGTGAGCTGGAAGAGACTAAATCCCGGCTCCGCATTCCTCAGCGTCCCCAGCTGTGTCCGCTCCCAGCTCCGCCGAGGACGCGCAGTGGAGACGCGGCGGGTCGATCCTTTCACCAGCAGACCATATGTCGCACAGTGGGGATATGAACGTTTTCCGTCACATTAGACCGTGGCGATCAAATCAAAGCCAGTCGGCGCAGATGAGGGTCCCAGCGAAGGGGCACATTACCAATCCCACTTGTTGGCGTTCAGATGCAAATGCTCCTGCCGCGCGTCTGCTGAGGCGCAGGCTGCGCAATCAGACTACAGGAGATGTATCCAAACGAGTCTAGGGTCTGTCAGAGGTGGTGAAGTTCAACACGGAGCTCTGGTGCGCACACATGTCTCCTTGTGCGTCGTGGTGCGCAACTGGGTGCAGCTTTTACTTTATTTTTTTCTCCGGTAAGGGGTCGGTATGTCTTGGACAGATGGTACCGAGGGCCTGCCCTTACAGGATCATCGATTCAATATGACTAAAATTAGACTGAAAGGAGGAGATTAATGGAAGACAAAACAGAGCAACACGCCAGGTAGTGCACAGCTTCCCATCCTCGTCCTGGGTTGCGTGTGTATGAGAGAGAGAGAGAGAGAGAGAGAGAGAGAGAGAGAGAGAGAGAGAGAGAGAG
>JBBMOC010000026.1:169724-292831 GCA_037975185.1 Centropyge bicolor
TCTATCTATCTATCTATCTATCTATCTATCTATCTATCTATCTATCTATCTATCTAGCCCTATCTATTATCCCTCATATTGCTCAAAGTTGCAAAGCTCAAAGTGATGAGAAAAAAGTTGACTCAGAGCCATTTCTGGGCCAGTGTGGGGAATGTCTCACACTGCGGTGATGGGAGAACAGGAAAAAGGTGTGAGATTGGTGTGTGTTTGTAAGAACTCATAGATGTGATTACATTTTTTTGGAGAAGGTCTACCAGGTGGTCTTTTGTCTGAGCCTTAGTGCCTGATTCATTCAAAGTGCAAGGTATCAGAGCACAAGAGTGTCTGTCCATTTCTTTTAGGAGAGACTTAAAGAGCAACAAATCTGCTCTTGCACCTCACACAGGCTCTTGTCTGTGTGCGTTAGGACATAAATGTGTTTGCTCTCTGTGAAACACATTTGACATCGGTGCTAGACACTGAAAAGAAGGGGCTAAAGATGGAGACTGGAAGCCAGTTTGCTTTCACATGAAGCTTCGGACATGAGCATGCATATAAAGGGCCAGAACCTAAAAGATCTGCCGATCTGTTTCATATTCATTTGCACCTGTTCTGTCACAATAGAATGGCTGGCAGGCATAGAGGGCAAGGACAGAGGGACACACACACACACACACACACACACACACACACACGCACACACACACACAGTATTTACTTATGTTACATTTAGGGAATTTACATTGACATACATTCATTTCCTGGAGACTAACCTGAACGACTACCTGACCTTAACCTAATCCTCAACAACCATAACCTTAACTGTTGACCTAAAAATCACCATTTTCCAAATTGGGGACACGACTTTTGTTCCCAATTGCACCCCCTGTCCCTAATCAACTGGTCTTGAGTCTGGTGTAGGTCCCCAGTTTGGCCATAAGTGAACCAACACGTACACACTGCAGCAAAAATATTGTAAATCATCCCCAAATTGGAAAACGACTTTGATGCCACACGTGCATATACACAAATAGACAATAAAAAGTTGGAATCAAACTAGTCTACAAACAGACACATACCTAGCGGTGTCCTGATGTCCCATATCAACATTCAACAATAAAGAGGATTACAGTAGACTAGTGATTGGTGCAATGTGCATGCCACATGGGAAATCTGAATACAGCCTAAAGTCTTGTTTGTATATGTGGAGGGACAGCAATAATTGTGACAGCTAAGGAGATTACTGTTTATTATTGCTTTTTGGATGTGGCACTCAGTCCCTGCTTTGCTGCGGGCTTGCTGCTGTCCTCATCCCCATCATACATTCACACACACATTCACACAAATACACACATGCAGGACAGACACAAAGGCAAATCCAAAGACACACAAAGGATATTTGACCCATTTTGCCAAAAAAAAAACTGTGAGTGCCTTCAAGCAGCGATGTTGCAGTGTTTTCTATGAGAACTTCACTGTGAGCTCACATGTCAGAACCAGGTGATGCAGTTCAGGTGAAAGGAAAGAAAGGGAAGCGAGAGAGGAGGGTTGTGATATACCATGACATATACGTTGACTGATGCCTTTCTCTGTGGCTGATTGTCAGGCTTTGCTCATTAGCTGTAATCCACGTCAATGGAATTTTGATTAGTAGTGTTGAGTTGTAATTCTCCACCAGCATAACTTTCATTCATAGCCTCAAACAGTGGGAGCCCCCCTCACCTTCCTCAACGTCATCAAGCATTATGTAACACAAAAGAATGACCTCTCTCCTTCTATGCATTTGCTCACTTCTTCTGTGTCCTATTTATGCACACAAACAAACAGGAGCAAAAGATAGACTCTGCACATCACAAGCTATGGTCTATCTCGTCTTTTTCCTCCCTCCCTCTCCTCCTCTCTCTCTACACCCCTTTCTCCATCTCTTTTTTTCTTAATCCTTTTAATCCATAAAAAAAAAGGGGGGGGGGGGGGGGGGGCAACTCTGCTGTGAAGTACTGAGAGCTCAAACAGGAGATAAACAAGAAAACTACTAGTTTTTTGTATATTTTTCTGACTTTAATAATGTTTTACAAGATGTGAAGAGAAAAAAAGAGAAGAAGTGCTTAGAAGAAGCTTAATTTTGCTGCTGATGAGACGTAACCAAAGCACATGGCAGGCCACGCAAGTCAGTATGGATTATGTATGTATGTGATGCCTACACACACCAGCCATGCCACTGGTGTGTGTAGGCTTCCTCTCATTTACACACGCACGGATAAGACACACAATGATACACACTCCTCTGCACTGTCAGCTAACTGGAAAAAAGGGTCTGCTCAGGGGTTGTTATTTTATTACTCTTATTTTTCCATTATTTCCAGGAGGGGAAGGATCAACATTTTGAAAATCCTCTCTCAAAGCCTCCTGCCGCTGTTTTACATCATTAAGTTTCAGTCACCACAAATTATGGCACGTCAAGTGAGGGTGAAGAGAGGAGCACTAACAAAAGTGGTGGTAATCTGCACTCACAGCAGTACTTTCCTCTTTAGTCGTTGCAAAATCCTTTGAGACGAAATTGCTCGGGCCTACTGAGTTTTGTTGATTTTTGCCTCATGAAAGAGTAATATTGTTTTGTTGCTTTCCTCAGCATGAACTCCACTGTGCAGTGGAGTAATTCACCGCACAGCCAGGAGTCCAACAGCCACCCAAGTGTACTATCTATAGAGTCTTTTCACTGCCTCATTGGCTCATGAAAACAATGCTACCAAACCTGCAGAAGCCTTAACAATCAATATATCTAAACAAGACTACCATAGCATCTTGCTTGCAAAGACAGATACACATGCAAAGGCACACACACACACATAGTATCTGATAACACTGATACTCCAGACAGACTCTCCAAACTAAAACACACAAAAGCCAGAGACAAACAGATTATGAGAACATCGGTATGGACGCTCCGTCATTGCACACACACAAACACACTCACAGGAGATATTTGACATGCATAAACCACAAGCAGCCAAATATACACACTACTACACACTTGTAAACAGAGACAGGCTGAGAAAAAGAGACAACACATACAGTAACACATAAAGACACAGAAATCACATACAATACACAACACACACTCCAATCAGTAGAAACACACACACATCACACAACACAGTCAATATGATCACTAATGGCTACACAAGCAGCTAGGACTCCTTTATCTTTTGTGTCAATACAATTCCATTTTCTGTCTGACTGATTTCCAACAAGAATCTTAAACAAACAACAAAAAAGACACACAAATGACTCCCCTCTCTCATTTTCTGTAATTGTCTTCATTTTCTTCTTACCATCTCCTCTTTAACCTTTGTTGGAAAAAAAAAAAATCAACCGGCAAAATAGGATTTCTGCCTGCCAGCGAATCAAACGCCCCCATTGGCAGAAATCAGACACTCTACAATTAGTCATTTGATTATCTCGCCAAAACACCAAATGCTGCTTCTCATCTCAGGGAGGCATAAAAGGAGAGGCATTTAGTTTCTGTTGCAGTAAAAATGACAAATGGATACTTGAAGTGAGCAGAGATGTCATGTAACCACACACACATTCACACATCACTGGCATTACATGATAAATGATACATATGGTAAATATGCACATTACATTAATTCAAATCAAATTGTGTGAGGCCAAAATATATTTGAGCCTGCAGCATATTGTAACTGCAAATATAATATTTTTGAAGTAAAAGTCCTGCATTGAAAATGTTACTCACATGAGTAAAAGTAAGTAAGGATTATCAGGAAGTAAGTATATAAAGTAAAAGCACTCAAATATTAGATTGACATTACACATGCATCAATGAAAAAGTAGTATTTTGCTGCTGTAGTTGGTTGATGTGGAGGTAAATTTGAACAATTTCACTGCAAGCAATGATTATTTTCATTATACATTAATCTGTTGATAATTTATAGGAAAATAAGCTTTTAATCTACAAAGTAACTAGTAACTAAAGTCATCAAATAAATGTTGTGGAGTAGGAGTAAAAAGCATTAAGAAAAGGCACAAGTACAGAAAAACACAGAGGAAAATGAAAATGAAGTAGTAAAGTCTATAGTGAAATCACATTAAAATTACCATATGTATCTAATCTAATCTAATCTAACAAGTAAATTTATGTTTTTCCAAGTTTGACACATTTTGTCAATGTATATATATATTTTTTTACTCTATGTCATTGCAGCATAGGATTAAATACACATCTTATTTGAGTGTGTACACAGTGTAGACTCAGATCCCAGTGCAGGTCAAGTGGCCTCTCAGCTCTATAGCAAACAAAGCAGACTCAGCCAGTACAGGCCACCACAGTATTTCAAGTGTGAGCCTGAGGACAGTCAACAAATAAAAAGAGAGGAGCAGAGACGCTGAGGCTCAGCGAGCTCCTCTTTTACCTTGTATTTCATCTGCATTTCAAATGAGAATAATTTGTGTTCAGGATCAGTTTGGGAGGGATGGGAGGGAGTGCCCCAGGTAAATAAGTGCTTGTCTGAATGTGGGGAGGGTGTCTCTGGTCCAGTAGCCATGCAATAGAGCGGAGACTCATCCCAGAAGCGCCAGACATGCAAAACATGATGAAATGGATGGAGAGGGAGGGCAGGAGGAGGAGTCTAGTAGAAGAGAGAGGGAGTGGGGAGGAAAAAAAGAGGAGATCAAGAGGGAAATAACAGAACCAGTATTCTCTATGAGACAATCTCTGATCCCTCCGTGAGTATGTGTGATTTGTAGTGTGAAATTCTGCTGCCTGTAGGTGAAGTCTGGTGGAGGAGAGGAGGGGGAGACAGGCAAAAACAGACAGGAACAACTTACTACTCAGTGATGTCCTGTTTCCAGTGTTACTAAGGTCACTGCCATCTGTGATTCAGAGAAAACCAGTGACACATAAAGCAGCAAAAGAAAAGAGCATCGGGACAGAGACAAAGAGTAAGTGACAGAGCGGACGACAGTTGCTGAGGCAGACAGAAACATTTTTTAAAAACGGAGAAAAAAACAGAAAGTATTAAGATGAGTGAGTGAGAGAGGGTGAAGTTAAAAAAAAACAGAATCCAACACAGAGCAGGGAAAGAAAGGCAAAGTGAGTCAGAAGATGAATGGTAGCATCACAGCTATGGCTGGCCCATAAAAGGGAAACTATGTTGTAGGTACATAAATACACTGAGGGGAAATGTTGCTGTATATGACGAGCAGCAGCGCAGGGATTGTTATACACATGACTTCCTCTCTTGTTCTTATTCATTCTCCTTTCATAGTGACACGCACTCATACAATGACTGAATGGGAGAATATTTGCTATCCAGGAAACGTTGCAGCAGTTCCTGCATTGCATTCCATATCCATTATTCACTGCTGTCAATGACACCGAGATAAAGATTCAACAGTGGATGTGAGGATTGTAATAGTTCTGTAGCAATGAGTCAAAGGCTGTTAAACTGAAGATGATGTCAAAGATGATGACGATGAGAAATGCAATGACACAAAGCTGTAATGATGCAGAAGGTGGTGGCGATGGTGATAATGCCTGCTATCAGATTCTTTGTATTTGCACAATGGGATAGATTTTAGAGTGGAGTTTTACTGCCCATTTTATTCAATTGGCTTTCATAGTACAAATGAACTGAATGCGCATCCAGTACCAAAAATCCAAAAAGCAAGTTTCATCCTGATTGATCTAGATATGCAATACGCCAAAGGAGGAGCAGCAAAGGTCTCAAAAGCAAAAGGCCTGGATAAATTATGTTGATAGATTTGTCTGGAATCAGACTTATGGTTAAAAGGTTATAGGCCAAAATGTGAAGTTCGCTGTTACGGTGTCACCATCTGGCCAAACAGCATAAAGTTAAACAATAGTTGGTTTCTGAGATCCACATACTTTTAGGGCACAAGAGGAATAATCAGATGCAACAGGTTTCCAGTTTCTCTGCTTGAACCCCTATTTAATCCCCCTTAGTTTGGGTTAAACCGCAGGTCAAAGACTTAATGTTTGATTAATCTACCTTATACACCAAGAAAAATCAATCTTCCTAATAATCTGGCTCTATGAAATACTCCACTAATGCATAAAATTTAGTGCTGAAGTTCTGAACCTCAGACAGGGCAAAGGGAAACTATGTGTTACAATACTGAAATACTCAATGAATGTTATCTTAGTTTTTTTTTTATCCCAGTGACAGTGATGACGACAATGACAATGATTTCTGGGGAAAAATCGTCCCACGAGAAAGACACCTGACACATTTATCATGTGTGCGTGTGCTGTTTCATGCTCTCCACTCGCAATTACAAGTGCAACCAGGGCTGCGTACACTCCCATTCCTCAGCGCGGCCTCGAGGGCCGGTCGAGCCACCTGGAGGGCTTGTCAGAGAGTCGTCATATCAATCCCTCCATCCATCTTGATTCAGTGCGCTGTGGCTTTGAAGAATTGGTAAACAGTAGACTAGTCTTTCCTTGTGATAGCCCCCAATAGCCCTCCACTCCATCAGCCTTGTGACTGCTCCAGAAATTAGATATTGGCGTTTCACCAATGATGGGGACTCTTAAAAACTCTTAGCACTGTGGATTTGTAATTTTTTTTTACAGACTGTCAAGACAGAGAAATAAAAAATGGGCTTGAGCAGGTTGGATGATATTCTTATGACTGCGATAAATGACAGTTTTGTGCTCTACAACTGTCTTTTAGCGAGCTTAAGAGGTTTGTCCTGATTAGGTCTTCCCTGGAGGGCTTTCTTCTAATGACATACCGTGATGAGAGACCGAGCTGGCGCAAGAAGGTGATTGATGCCTTCGGATGGGAGCTGTATCTCTGTGTGAGTGTGTGTAAAAATGATAAATGTAGCATCTGCGAGAGTCAGAACCACAGAGAGACTTTTGGGGTTAAGCCTGCTTGTGTGTTAATGCCTCCATTAATATGTGAGTGTAAGCTTTTGTTTGTTTGTGCTCAAACAAGTTAGCGTTGGCTGTTTAAATGGGAGTGTTTATGACACACTGTGTGGTGTGTGAGCATGCATGCATATGTGAGTATTCACGCCTCAGTGACTGCGTAATGTGTGTAGATTTCTGGTGAAGAGGGGGCATTTGAGCCCACCTACGAGAGTGTTTCAGCTTCTAATAATATACGAGGAAAGATACACTGCTGTATATGTGTGTGTTTATACAAGCCATATTTTTTTTTAGATGTGTGCACGCAAGTTTGTCTCCTGAGGGGACTTCCAGGCAGTAGGTGGGAGGCACGTTGGAGAGGGAGACTAATTCTCTCCTCCAAATCCCTGGAATCCCTGTCTTTTAGAGGCAGGAGGTCACATCGCTCACTGCTCTGCCAGGAGAGACAGAAACAGAGAAAGACAGATGGAGGAGGCGAGAGGGACGGGTGGAGAGGGAGGATGAAGAGGAGGAGAGAGGGAGGGCGGGCTGGAAACACTTCCATGCCTTGGGCCTCTGGGACAAATTACACCAGAGAAGGGATGTCAGTTATACAGTGCAGCTCTAAGACATACACACACACACACGGGGGGAGAGAGAGAAACGTTTTGTATGCAAGAAAACAGGCTAATGTCTGCAAACGGGTCTCACGCAGCCAATCATGAACAGACAGGCTTCCATAAAATTTTATCTTGTGATTAAAACAGACAAAATACAAACACTCATAAGACATGCACGCACAACTACGCACCCACACTGATGGAGTGTATTACTGAGTCATGCCCTTAAGGCCGAAACTCATATAAGAAGTCAGAGGGAGAGCACTTGCGGAAATCAGATAACAGAATTTCCTGTGAACTTCTAAAAAGAACATCTCCCTCAGAATGACTTTGCTGTTATGGAAATAGTCCAGCAAGGATCGTCTGTTGTTTACGTCTGTGGTGTGTGTGTGTGTGTGTATGTGAGTGTGTGCTGTACAGCATTTCTCAGGTTGAATTAATCTCCTTTCTTTTGAGACAGCGTTCTGGCATATTTCTTTATTGGCCTGCATATATAGTGCAGCAGTGAGTGATGGTGAGGAGAGAGGAAGAGTGGAGGAAACAGAAGGAGAGGATGTGACAAAGGTTATAAACCAGACTCCACAAAGTGATAAAGTAAGGATGCTCCTCTGAGTTTACCCAAGCCTGTAATTGTGCTTATTCCAGAGTATTTGCTTAAAGCTGTGCCTGCCAACATTTTATCAAAAAAAAAAAGAAAAAGAAAAAAGAAAAACATTTTTACAACACATCTTACAACCAGCATCATTATGTGAGTTTATAGACTCTGGTGGACAGTGTGGTTAAACTTCAGTGTAAAATCCAAAATATAGGAGCATATTTTAATGTGTACAGAAGATGCAGGACTCTGCAACAAACCTGAACCTTATGTGAAAACAGATTTTTTTCAACACCTACAGTACATCATCAGCTCGCACAAAGAAGAGGAAAAGCCCAAGGTTTGTGCAGTTTAAAGGTCCACATCACATGGTTTGTGGGATTTGAAGTCCACAAATCAAATACCTACTTGCAGCTATCATGAGGAACCATCAGTGGATGCGCTCGCCTATCGTGGGTTTACTATTAAAAAGGCAACATGAATGGAAAAAACAGTTTTTTTTAATCAAAATATCTCTGCTCTTGAAATTCCGCTATTAAATAAATTCTTACAAAAAGAAATTGGAATCCGAAAAAGACACAAAAGCCACTGACCCATGTCACAGTAAAAAAGCTGACCATGTAAGGAAAGTTTTAGCGACAGCTTTACAGGCTTCACAAGCCTTTGTGTAATGACAGACGAGACAATAAAAGGAAGTCTTTCAGTGACAGCCTGAAACAATGCAGAGAGACGGGTGAATGAATGGTCTGGAGTAACTGAGTTCTGATAAACATCTGGACATATGCTGGAATGGAGTGTTTACAGTTACAGGAAATCCAATCTCCGACACAGAGGGGTTCCATCGGTTTTCAGGACCCTCTTTAGTCACTGCCACTCTTAAACACACTGTATGTTGAGTCTGCAGTAATGTCATACAGAGTGAATGTGCTGTGTTTAAGGAATTGAAGCACAGTGCCTTATCACATGAGGGGGTGATGGATCTGTTGTGGTAGCTGCTAACTGCTGAGCACTGACTTTACCAGAAATGTGCTGCAGTTTATTTAGGGGCTAAGTGCAGAATTAAGGTTTATATTTACGTGCCCTTTTTACGTTTTTGTTGGAACTCAGGACCTGTACCTTGAGAGAAACTTAGTTAAAGTTTTGCTCATGACAGCTTTTTAGTTCTGCACAGTCTCATATTTTCTCGTACTGGTGTCCTTGTTGGGAAAGAACTTTTGCCTTTGCGACCTTTGAGGCTTTTATGAACTGTTTAGCTAAAAAGATCTGTTTGAATAGCTTTTAAATGAGGAGGACTGACATATGACTATAACACTATAATGAATAAAAATACACTATAAATAAAAATGTTTCTTTGTACACAAACTCACAAAGGCTCTTTTGTCTGTTTGTGTGTGAGTGGGTGTGTATTACTAATGTTGTGGGGACATAAATCTGTCTACACAGTCACCTTCCTTATGGGGACAAAACACAAGACATCATAATGTATATCATTAGATTTTAGTGTGGACACTGGGGTAAAGGTTAGGGTTGGGTACATAGTGGCAATATTAGGGTTAGAGTAAGTCTCCAGGAAATGAACAGAAGTCAATGTAATGTCCTCTGAAGTGATGGAAACTGTCTGTGTGTACATTTAGTACATTTTGGGTCCTGCTGCCTGCTCAAATGTTGGTTTAAACAGCATTTGCTCTGAATGTGTACATTTGTGTGTTTCTGCGTATGTGTGTGTGTGTGTATATGTGTGAGTGCATGCATACCATTGCCAAAGTGCAGACCAACACTGCAGCCACATGTTTGGTTTTGCTCCGCTGCCTGCCATCAAGTGAGGGTTACAGATGGGGACAAACACTGAATATGTAGACACATTCAATTTGCTCAAGCTCCACCTATCAGCAAAAACATACAGAGTACTCCAATGATTAAACAACCAGTTTAGAGCTTACTCTCTTTAATTCAAGGATCAAAAATATGACAATATACAGTACAAGATTTGGCTTTAATCAATATTTCTTGCGTACAAGTTAAAAATACAGTATTTCAGGTATTTTTTTTTCAGGTGATGGGAATCTTAAAACCATCTCTGGGAGTCTTTCCGTTATTAGCCTGGTTCTGCACAGAGAAAATAGTTAGCTTTCACTCTCTGACACATACAATACAAATAAATAAAGACACAATTTTAAGTCCCACTACTTCAACAAAAACTTACTCTAAACAACTTTTAATTCAGTCGCTACAGGTTTAAAACCTCATATCACTAAAAAGCCAACCTTTCCATGTATGTTTAAAGTCTTCGGATTAAGATTTATCACTCAACATCAATGATGCTAAGAAATGTGCTTGGGCCCACTACACCTACTAGTAAGTTTAGACTTGAAGCTTTATAAACCAGCTGTGAGGGTTGAAATATAGATGCATTTGTTTCTACAGAAATAAATCATCTCACAGTCTTGCAAGTTAAAGTTTTGCTGCAGTGGATAATGATGCTAAAGTGAACAAGGTCTGATTTGCTTTGATGTATAATGACAGCCCTCTATATGTGTTAATCGGTGCAGTAGGCCCCTGCTGAATCTTACCTATGAGGCTAATGACATTTGACAGCATCCACACAACAATATAACAATAAAACTGTGGTGTTTTAGCTGGGTAATATTTTGGTTTTCAAAAGGGACAGAAGGAATTGTAATTATAAGAATCCACAGCACAAACCTCGGAGGAACCCATTCAATCAATTTAAAATATCAAAACTGTCTCATTTACGATGCATTTAAATGACATGGAAATGTACACAGACCAGTGTTTGTTGAACATTGGATGTTGAGGTTTCAAAAATGGCAAGCTGTCATTTAAGAGGATTTTAGAAATTACTGAAGCTTTCTGACTATAATCATAATAATCTGAGAGAATCCTGTTCAAGTTGCTGAATCCTGACTGTGTTCACGATTGGGGGTTGGACAAAATGTAAATAATGCGCGAATGGTGATGCTATGGCTGATCCCACAGGTCAACATAATCTTTAGCACCCTATTCATACCTACATGCGTATATTGTTGTAAAGTTTTAGCACAATAAAAAAGATCTCAGTTCTAAAGGGCAGAATTAGCAAACTGTGCATTATCATTTGGGATCGTGTTTTCTCTATATTCTAGTTAAAGCAAAAGTACAGTTACCTCACATTAATACATTACCTACTCAACCTCATGTCATTTGAATCACTGGCGACGTCTAACACAGCCAGTCAGCCCGAGCAGCAGTATGTCAAATAAGTCTCCAAAAGAAAAACAAGACCATAAATTTACTCCATACAGCTTCTGCAGAGTCATTGCCAGGGTCCTACGCTCCCAAGGTCCTGTGTTTCCAGGGTTTGGGGTTTTGACCCAAACACAACAGAAGGGTGAATGTGTGTTGACAGAATATTCAACTGGGGAACTTAGGGTCCTGGAATCACACTGTAGATGTGCTCCCGCCACTGCAGCAAAATCCCAGTGCTTTATAGCCAAATGATTGCACTGTTGTTCCAAAACTTCCAAAAAAAAAAGGTCATATTTCTCGCATTTTCTCATCTCACAAAATGTCTGGTTGCCCTGAAGCGATCAGACAGAGGAGCTTTTCTGCCCTCATGTGCAGCTATTCAGGTCATATCTGTCATATTACTACATGTTTACTGGATTGAAGTTGTTCAAATATGCATGAGACCTTGACATTTCTGATTCATTTTTGTATATCCTATCTGTATCTGCTATCTATGAGTTAGTCACACTTCCAACATTTCTGGCAGCTTCATACATTGTCTTATAAATAATTCTGAGTCAGGCAAAGGGCGTACTGTCTGGAGTAATGTTACTGCCACTGTTTTTTTCTTTTGGGAACTCAAAGTCAAATTCTACAAACATAAGGTATCTTGAAGACATGGAGCTGCAACAATATGTCTATACAACACACGGTGTCTTCTGTGGACAAACAGAGGTCTCCTACATTGTGAGGACAATGTTAACATTTTTGAGTGAGCTTTAATGACTTGTTTCCCGCTTTTTCCTGAATCATCTGACTCCTGATCTTAACTTGTGCATCGTGGATGGCGATGTATTAATTAGATAGCCTTCTGTATAAAGGGGTGTACAGGCGTCACCATGCTAGCCCGGGTGAAGTGAAGACATAAAAGCAAAGCCAGCCTCTGTGGTGTTTTCAGATATCTTTCTTTCTTGCTCCCCCCTCCCTCTCCAGCCGTCTCTCATTGTCATCCCTTCCCTGGGTTTCCCTCTTTCTCTCTTCCAAGCGGGTGATGCACTGATATCTCTTGGCAGCGGATGTGGGGGCCATCATTGCTGCACAGCCTCAGTCTTCTGCCCTGTGGCGCCTCTGCATATCGCATGGTGGCTTGTGTTCTCCAGCTCATTCCTGCGAGCCCGTGTCTCCCTCTCCTCTCTCACTCCCTGAAGACGTTGCCTTTAATTAGAATTCAGCTGCCAAACACAAACCCCCTCCAACTGCTTTTACTTCACCTCTGACCCTTTGACCTCATGCTCACTTGCGTTTGGTGCTATCTTCTTCTCACATTCCTCCATAATTGGTCATTGCATATACAAAAGACTTGCTTTTTTTCCCCTTAAGTAAGCAAATTTTCACTCAGTGCCCAGTTGGTTTCTCTCAAGCTTTCCTCCCCTGTCTACCTCACAAACATCCTACTTCCCCTCTCTCTCTTTTTTTCTCTCCCTCTTCCGCTATCAAGCTCTTAAAAATACCTCCACTGACCCTGCTTTCTGCCCCCACCTCCTCCTGATTTCACCCTCTTTCACATCTTCCTTCCTTCCCTCTCTCTCCTTCTTGCGAGTCCTGTCAGTGTCTCATGGTGTTCTTGCCAAACTTGTCGCCAAGTTGTTGGATGAGCAGAGCCAGCTCTCCGGCGGCCTGGGACTTCTCCTCCAGGAGCTCATAACGGAGGCTGGAAATGTCTTGCTTGATCTCCTTCAGCTCGCCTGCAACACAGTCACACACGGCACAACAATCAGGGCACACAAGCGTATATGGACGTGTACGCAGGTAAGCAAGGTCACGAAACTGTAGCTGCAGTTGACGCGTGTGAGTGTATGCAGCATGACCTCGTTTCACGGCCTTTATCTCACATACACAGACACCGCCTCCCACCTCTTGTCCCTCTAACACTCCATACATGCATGCACACACATGCCCTGAGCGAATAATGACACAATGAAAGTGGGCCTTAATGAAGAGGGAATTTTGTACCTTCATTGACTTCATCGCTCTCTCTGTCCACTTGAGCCTTCAGGACGTATCGTTTAATCAGGCGCTTCATGATGTTCTTCAGCAAGGTAGAGGAAGAGGAAGAAGATTAAATAGAGAGAGTTAGTGACAAGTAGGATGTGACAACGCACAGTGTGCAGTGTCAGAGAACAGCACTGTGTGTGAAGTGTCGAGTATTGATCTGCCCTGCACTGGACGCCAAGGCACAAGTAAGGCAGTCTCTGCATGTAGGCAGTCCGGCCGTGGGTCGATACCTGTCACCGCACATACAGAACACATACAACTGTCTAATCAAGTGACATCTCAATGCTTGGCGTGAGTGATCTTGTGTGTTTGTGTGCTGGATCTTAGAAAAACACACACACGTACACACACAAAGACAAAAGCACAGTCGAGCAGAGAAGGAAGTCAAGATTTCCCTCAGGGCATAAAGGTGAAGGGCAGACTAAGGAGGAGAGCATCTCGTCCCTCCTCACTGTGATATTTTCAGCTCATCTACCACGTGTCTGCTCTCCATCTCCCTCAAACAGCTCATTAGAGGCATTTTCAGCCCCTCTTTTTCTTTTTGCCATTCCTCCTCTCCCCCATTCACTCGCAATCACTTGTTCCATCCCGCCTTCCTTTCAATTGACGCTCTTTCATCCGAACTCTCGCTACATTCTTTCCTCACCTCTGTCATTCATATCAGTTTCTCTTTACCTCTTCCACCCCTCTCGTTTTCTCTTCCCATCTCTCTTCCTGCCATCCTCCATCATATCACCCTCTGGCGGCCCCCACTCTCTCTCTATACTCCTCGATGCCTTTGCATTCCTCAACCTGGACGTTTCTTTCTGTCTCTCATTTTGCTCTTTCTGTCCCCCTCTCACTCCTGAGATTCTCCACCCATCCTTCGCTCTCTGTCTTACCTGGTATCTGGTTGGGTGTTTTCGAGATTTTCTGGGGATGAACTCTTCTCCTGGGCGCGGATACGACCTGAAGCGTTCATCCTGTTGCAACGGTGGGATACAAACAACAGTCCACTGTTAACATCACATTTCAGGGTTGAGTGATCTTCAATAATAGAAGCATTTGAACAGAGTGTTAAAGGAGGTGAGACACTGCCAAACAAAACAGCAAGGAAAGGCAGAGCTTAGTGTTTGTATCTAGTGCTCAGCGAGAAGGCAAAGAGAACTGACAGCATCACTTGACCAGACTGAACCTGTGTTTGCTGACTTCTTGATGCCTTCCACCTCTGTGACCTTGCTTTATAACTTGTGTGCCATTTCAGCACTGCAGTGCCAGAATGAGTTTTAACTTAAGTGTGGGCTCATGCAACTGGCTGCTACTCTATGAGCACTAAAGCTGTAGAGAAACGGAGATATCGCAAAATAATAACTTAATAATATAACAGATTAATCGTGAATCATACATTACACGAGCGTTAAAGTTTAAAGCTCTGACAAAGGCAAATCACTTTGGTTTTAAATGTTTAAGAATGTTTTCTCTCAGAGAGCAAAATTATGAATAAACAACATACATACTAACATCTATAAATGAAATACTGAATGTGTCTGGATCAGAATTAAAAACAAATTCATTCTAAAATGAACTGTATCACAACAGAAAAACACATTACATCATGTAGCTTCTCACAGAAATCACTGATTTATGGAACCACGCGACCAGATGTTAACTGCTGTTTCAGTTTCATGTGAGTCTTTTATAGATGAGATTCATCCAAAGCCAAACTGTCAAAGCTTAATTCTTCTTTTATTGTGTACTCTGTGATCTAGTCCCTATCTGCTTTGTTGGCTTCTGCTGCATCCATTAAACAGATCAATTTTTTTTTCTTTTGCTTTCGGCGTGAAATTAATTGTTTTAGCTACTGTGAATATATGAAAGACATATTCGCTAAAGTGCCTGAGCATCAACTCCTGCATGCAAGCAAACACACAGAACAGACATGACCTTATTACTTTTTAACCAAAATCACATACAAACGCTCATTAAAAAACATTACCAGAGGCTCAGTCAGTTTCTTTTAAACATATACGAGTCAGTCAATAAGGCTGGTACACACACCAGACACTGACTTGTTTATCTTTCTGAACATACGCTGCTTTGAAACTAACATAATTAGCTTTGATTTGGCACATTTACTTTTCTCAAATAGCGGAAGTCCCTCACGAGAGACATGGAGCAAAAGACTGAAAGGAAAGGAAAAAAAATCAGTGATTCAGAAAGACCATGCCGCCCTCTGTAAATCTCACTTGACATTCTTCACGCTGCACTGTGGTCGAGTGTGAGCTTATATATCGATCGCTTGCTTCACCTGCTTGGCCCTGTAGTTAAACTGTCAGAGCTGCAGAGAACTTTAGGAGCTCACAGAGGCAGCAGGGTGTAACCCATCTTGTCCCCGTCCGAAACATGCCCAGACAATTGAGCAGACGCAGCCAGATCCGATGGCCTGACTAATAGCCTCGCCGAAGCACTGAGGTGAGCCGTTGGAGCCGAGGAATCAGGCAGAGGAAATGCCTGTGGACAAGGCCAGCGCTAAGATTGATTCTGTGTTAAATGACCTATGTTATTTTCTTCACGCAAGACTTTCTTTTTATTACAGTGATTTTATTTAGATGGACAGTCCTTGAGAAGGAGAAAGTGGGAAAATGCATGAAGCTAAAGTTGCATCCCAGACTCACAGTGGGATTATCATGTATTTTCAATGTCTTGAAGACAAAGCAGTCTGAACACATTGTATATTTTATAGATGCTGACGATCCAGTAATTCAGAGTCAGACTACAATCAGTTGACCCAGACCTATACATACAGCTAAATTCACTATAAATTGTGGGTGCAATTAGTAAGTTTGTCCTGTGCCTCTTTTCCAGTCCTTTAACTTAAAAGACAGATGGGAAACAAAGCATAACATCATTTAAGTGGGAAGGAGCCTGCACAAGATCAATATGCGGATGGGAAATACACTCTTGGCAATTAGTATATTGGGCACTGCAGCAAAATGTTCTTTAAAAAAGAGAAAGAAATTGCACAAAAGCAAGAGACTTGAGATGAACTGAACCAAACTCCGTAAATTGCTGATTGTAACTGGCTTTTTCTGTGTAAATAGTCACTTCATAATACCATTTTTTTGTTGTCTGAGAATACAATGCTGAATGGGAGGCCAGAAAAACAAGTTGCATGTTGTCAGTAAATAGCTTGTAATTATTGACTCCCAATAGTTTAATCAAAGCACAAAAAATAAAACTCAGAAGAAGAGAAACGTAGTATTATTTAGTGGCTGCTGCAACTTGGTTTGGTAAATCATGAATTAACCATTTTTCACAATGTCAAAAATAATGTCAGCTCATTAGCTGCATCCTGTCACACAGACCAATGCAAAATAACAACATATTTTTCAGTTTGTCTCGGTAATTTGTCATGAGATTAGGACTCAGGAGACTGACCTTGGCCTGCGAGTTTAGCATGCCCAACTCTAGCTCATTATTATGGCGATGGCTGTTGGCTTTGCAGAGGCGAATCAGGCAGGACTTGATGCGGAGGACCAGGTAGTAGAAGGACTTTGGGCTTGGAACTAGATTGAAGGGAGCAGGCAGCGTACGGCCCTCGTCAAAGTAGGAGAGCCACAGCTTGGCTCGGGCAAACTTCCACTCCACGTCGGCGTCCTCCTGCAGAGCCACACAGACAGACAGACACAGAGGGCGTGTTTGAAATACACTGGGCTGGTTACATGTGAAGACTCAAAAAACAAACAAACAACAACTACAAAAAAAACATTACAGAAAGGAAAAAAAAAAAACAGTTTACTGACCGACTTCAATTTCTTGAACTATTGTTGGACAAATGATCAGTGCCTTGAAAAAATGCCTTGATTTTAACAATAAAAGCTACTTTAGTAAAATGAATCAAAAAACATGTTATCAAATTAAACCAATGTTATCTAATAGTTGGAGTTGAAAGACAGAATGAAACTGTAAAACCAAAAAATAATAAGAGAACTGAACAACATAACCAAATGTTGAATCTGCTTTTATTCCACTGCTTGAAAATAAACAACTGAGCATCTATCTGCCCACTTATTCTCAGTTGTGCTCTTTTTCTCTTAGTGGGATGCTGCAAAAGCAATAAAGCAAAATAAAAATAAAAAATCACACATTTCTTGCTTGTCTGAAGAAAAAAATATATATGGTGAAAATACTATTGTTTTTATTTCTTTGTTTTTGAGACTGCTACTACCAGTGCGAATCCTGCTTTTATTTTGTATTTTGTGTTTTGGTTTGTTGCCACTGTATTGATCTCTTATGGCTTGCGGTATTTTCAGCTAACTTTCTAATCCTCCTGTAGGCACCGGGGTGATCAAACAGTGATCCTTATTGACTTGTTGACAATGTCATACCCTTTCTGTATTGAATGACCGTCTTCTTTATGTACCTCTATCTCCTGGTATGAGCTGTTGATCATAGCGATGAGCATGTTGAGAAGGACAACCACCATCGTCACGTTATAGACTCCGTACAACACGTAGCCGATGTTTTCGATGAACTTATGGTCGTACTTCAGCACCACTGAGATCACTTCAGACAGCCCGAAGATCGACCAGAACAGAGTCTTAAAACTCTCCTCCACCCTGCGAGGAAAGAGGAGAGAAAACGTGGCAGAAGGAAAACAGTACATGGCTGTGAATACACACATAAAAGAACACCGTCTCAACAGCTAATTGCTCTTTCACTCAGACACATGCACACACACATACAAACACACAGTTTAATGTTGTGGGGTTTATGAGGTGGCACTGATGAAATACCTGATGAGTCATGTCCAATTTGAACACACTACCCCATTTATCTCTCTCTCTGTCACACACACACACACACACACACCTACTATTACAATTACACACACACTGCACATACACATCCAAAAAACACGTTCGACTTCCGCAAAAGCTGAAAATGCAGTGACTCATCTTAAGCATTTGAGAGATCATTCGGGTTAGAGAAATCAGTTCATTAAGTCTGTAGGCTCATCCTGTGTCGACCTTTACAAAAAACAGATCCTGAAACGTCATTGCAATTAATGGGAAAACACTAAGTTTCACTCCACAGCTTGAAATGAATGAAATGAATCTTTTTTTAGGGATGTGTCTAAAAAGATAAATGAAGAAATGTTTGAATGCAGGGTTCATGAAAGTTTTGCAAAACACTGAAGGTTGTTGAAACTTCATGTTCGTCAAATGAACGTTCTTTAGCTTAATTTGAATGTCAGTGAATTCAATTTCTGCTTATTGTAGAAACACCAGACAGTGGTTGAAATATGCAAAGTTCGTAAGCTCAACTCTTCTTTCCCCCCTGCCATCAAGATATTATAAAGCACTCCTAATGTTGGATTTAGAAAATATGACATGCTTTTTCCTGAGGTCCACAGTCAAATCTCATTTGAGCCTGAGGGATCATCCTCTGACACCGACCCGGTGTGTGAGACGAGGCAAAACAGCGCGAAGCTGCAAGACTTGTTAACATTGACATTCAGGTACAGTGCATGTCTGTCCTTAAATATTCCATGAGTGGCAAGCATGGGCTTGAGATGACAGAGGGAGGGGGGAGGGGGCTCAGCAGGGAGGAAGAAGCCGCCTGCTTGGATTGCTGGAGGGTCTGGAGGTGGAAGGAGGCTGTGGGGAGAGAAGATCTATAGGCTCCTGGTCTGAGGCTGTAGGCAGATTCATTGGCAAGCAGAGAGCCAGGTGAAGGCACAGAGGGAGGAAAAAAACACTCATATGCATAAAAAGACAGAGACAGACATAAACACACACAAAGGCACAGACTCTCCTGTCCCCTCTCTCTCAAACACACATGAAAACACAGACTCCGCTCCACTCAGCTTTAACCTTTTAGGAAGAAACCAAAACACACTGTTTAACCCTCAAGACCAGATGTGTGTGTGTTCTCTCTCTCTCCAGCACGCTTACAAAACATTTAAGAATATGCTCTACCTTTATCCAACACATTTCCTTGAACAGTAAATTTACCATAACCCATCTACTAGAAACTCTGCAAATTAGGTAGGTAGGTAGGAAGGTAGATACTTTATTCATCCCCATGGGGAAATTCGCAAATTAGTTAGATATAACAATCTGATGATGCTCATTAGAAAC
Source organism: Centropyge bicolor (assembly GCA_037975185.1). Taxonomy (NCBI): domain Eukaryota; kingdom Metazoa; phylum Chordata; class Actinopteri; family Pomacanthidae; genus Centropyge; species Centropyge bicolor. Next base: position 189,216 of record JBBMOC010000026.1, read on the forward strand.
ATTCACAGACTCCCTTTATCAGACTGGCCTTTAGTTGCAGTCGCTATTCCCTGAGCATCTGAACTTCAGCTGAATAGCACCGTTAATGGTCAGTAGCACATACCATGTATTTATAGCTTTTCACCTCTGAATTGATGATTGTTCACAAGGAAACTATGATTGATTTCTCTCCATGTTAGCATGTATTGACAGTCTGCTGGCTCAATAAAGTGACAGATGTTGTTAAGATACAAGCTTGATTCCATAAATGTAGGGATGCTGTGTAAAATTTACGCAAAATACAATCACTTGCAAACCCTCTGTCTTTACTAACAACCGTTTTTGTGTTCCTGAGCTCATGTATTAATCTTCTATATACAATCATGTGTTTGACAAAGTGTTGAACCTCTCTCCATCCTTGCTTATGAATGACTGAGCCTTTCCAGGATGAACCTTTCATACCCAATCATGATACTATCACCTGTTACCAATAAACCTGTTTATCTGTGGAATGATCCAAACAGGTGTTTTTGGATCAGTCCACAACTTTCACAGTCTTTTGTTGCTCCTGTCCCGACTTGTTTGAAATGTGTTGCTGCCATTGAATTCAGAATAAGCAGATATAAGCAGATATTTACAATAATAAACTTCATGAGATAAACATCAAATATAGTCTATTTGTGTAATTTTCAATTGAGTATATGTCAAAAAGCATTAGCAATTGATCACCTTCTGTTTCATTATGTTTTATATGCATCCCATTGGGGTTGTATTATGTTGAGCATCACTGCTAACCTGCATGTTACTAATCATGAAAAAAACACACTTGCTCACATTAAAAAGTGACTTAATAAGAGTTATGGGGTCCTACATGAACACACAGTTACAACAGCTTTGGTTATTTCACATCTGATGTGACACTTGCTTTCCCCCTGACTCGGCTCGGCTACTGCTGATACAACCTCTCCTACCTCCTAACTGCCCTTAACACTTCCTGAGCACACTGTACAATACTGAAGAGGGCGCTTGGGGGATTCAGGACTCCTTGGTTCTTCACCTGAGTCAGACAGGAGACTCAGTGCTTATTAGCCTGTTAGCCTCTGGAAATTATTCCTGGTTGTCTGTGGACTTTGGTAACTCTTGCTGTAGTTTGATAGATAATAAGATACTTACTTGTTAGTGTTTTGCATTTAGATTTAAAAACTTCACCTTGCCTCCAGCTCATTTTTTAAAATTACTGTCATGATACAACATACATATGAGTTGACTGATTTTTGCTTATTTTCTGTACTCTTTCATATGTTACCATCATTATGTAGCTTACAGCTTATTTTTTTTTAAAGCATATGACCTGAACTGGCCTGAAAAATGTGCACACACCCAAAATCAAAAAATCAATACATTTAGAGTTTCAGCCATTATTGCCAAGAAAACTGATGATTTAAACAAGTACAACAAAACACACAGAAATATCACTATATGAAGCAAGGCATAGCACAAAGCAGACACTGAGACTAATTGTAACATTATGCTGCTTTGCAGTCACAATCAGTGACAACCTGATATCTTAAATTTTTTTAATAACTATTCTGAGACATAAGCGTCTCTTTCACAGTGAACATGAATGCAGAGGCATGCACAATGCATTATCATTCTCATAACCAGCAAGATATCACAGTGATATCAGGCACTAGCGGCATGTGTGAGCAGGAAGGCATTCACGAGAATTAATAGTTCTCGAGTGGTTTTCCTCTTTGTGTTGCAGTAATCGATGGTCTAGGCATCAGACTGCTGCGAGAGTAGCAGCGACCGAAGGCTGTTATCAACAATACCATCTTCTCACTCACTATTCACATCACACACATCCACCAGCCTATCGTGCAATCAGGAGAGCTGAGGAAGGTGATTTTGGTAGACTTCCCTTGAAAACCTGTTATTTTAAGCCTTCTCTCTTTAAATAATGTCTCGTCACTTATCTGGAACCTCTCTTACAAGATTAAAAAAAAAAAAAACTTCCCCGTGGCTTTGAAACATGAAACTAAATAAAAAAGGGGACAATTATCTGGTCACGATTATATTATATCCCAATTATCTTTTTAATCAAATCATTCTGTCTTCCAGCTTTTCTTCCCACCCGTGTGAAACGCTCACTCGATTTAGATTCTCATGTTCCCAAAACGTAAGTGTAGATACTGATGATGGGCTTTGTTCCAAACAACTTTAATGTGCCACACCAGAGACACTCTCGGGGATGAACGCACACACACACAATTAAAATTACACAATCAACACATAGAGGACTATTCATACACACTGTTCATCTGTTCGCCTGGGCAGATCCAAAAATGTGTCTGACATTTATGAGTTGGCAACATTAACTGGAAGTGAACTCGTCCTTACAACACCATCCGAGTCAACTGTGTACTGATATAAATGGCTACATACATTACACCTCCTCACTTCCATCCATAACACAACACTGATTCCAAAAAAAATGATACACTGTGTAAAATATAAATAAAAAAGAATGTGATAATTTGCTTATCCTTTCTGGCATAAACTCAATTGAAAATAGCACAAATACACTATACTGAATGCTTTGCCTCATCAACTGCATTGGTTTTTGTAAATATAGACTTACTCCCAAATTGATGCCAGCAAAAGTTAGGGCAGGAGCAACAAAAGACTGTGAAAGTTGTGGACTGATCCAAAAACAGCAGGTAAACAGTTTCATTGGTAACAGGTGATAGTATCATGATTGGGTATGAAAGGTTCATCCTGGAAAGGCTCAGTCGTTCATAAGCGAGGATGGAGAGAGGGTCAACACTTTGTGAACACATGATTGCATATAGGAGATTACTACATGGACATGAACTGTTGTCAGTACACACATTTTTATTTCAAAATTGCAAATTATTTCATTTTGTTTTTATATATCCCAACTTTTTGGAATCAAGCTGCACTAGTACAGGCAGAACACGGGCAGAAGTTTATAAGAGAGCACAAGGTCATACATACTGGATAATGTTGGCTGTTTCGCAGTTGTTGCTGCTGTGCATAAACATTTGTTTTGCTTGCCTTGTTTCCTGCTTATTTAATTCAATACAATCAGTGTGAGATGCCTCTCCGGGAGGAAGTGCAGTTATTGAAAATCTGTAATGTATCCTTGGAGATCAACAACATTGAGAAATTTGATTTTGTTTTTGCTCTTGTCAGCTAAGGCACTGGTCATGTGTGTATTATGCAATAAGCCGAGATAAATGAGATACTTGATGCTCTTGATAATCAAAGATTTACGACAGCAACCTGAGATTAATCAATATCAATCGTGAGTGAGTGAGTGAGTGAGTGTGTGAGTGTGTGTGTGTGTGTGTGTGTGTGTGTGTAGGGGGGGAGATTTGGTTTGAGGCTAGAGTTGGGCTAGAGTAAGGTTATAGGTATATAGGTATAGGCAAGTAGTGTTGATGGTTAGGGTTATAGTTAGTCTCCAGGAAATGAATGTTAGCCATTGTAATATCTCTCAAGTGACGGAGACACAAATCTCTGTGTGTGTCTTCTTTCAAACACACTGTACAACAGGCAGTGAATCAGCAGGGACAGCGGGCATCTGGAGACAGAGACGGACAGTGTGCTATTATCTGTTATTAAGATTGGCAGGTCCCAGCAGGCTGCAGGCAACACAACGACTTCACACACACACACACATACACACCCTTACTCCTGCAGGACACTGACAGTAAAGAACGAACTCTGTTACTTTCTCTCTCTAGTACACACACACACACAATTACACACACTCGCGCCACATACAGCATGGCGCGCATCTGTGTGTATGTGTGTGTGTGGGAGACTGGTGAGTCACCTCGGCTCTGCGGGAGCAGTCCAAACCCAATCACAGACAGGCCCGGATCAACCTCTCCCCCCCAGAGACGTGCTCTCAGTCTCTCTCTCTGTCTCTCTTGCTTTATGTTTGTCTCAGTTGTTGTTTTAGCTCCTCGCTCTCTCTTGCTCTCTCTCTCTCTCTTGCTATCATCTCTGCCTCTCGCTGGTTTTCTCTATTTCTCTCACCCATTTTCTCATTATATTGCCACTGCCATTGCTTTTATATCTTTCTCCGCATCACCCTCACTCCCTCCCTTTCGCACGCTCTTTCCATCTTTCATCCCAACAGCTTTTTAGCTATTTTTGTGTCGCTCAATCTATTCGTTTGATTTATACTTTTCTTTTTTTTTTCTTTATTTTCCCCCTCTGATATGTTTCTCCTCTTTCTTTAATCTGCAGCAATGTTCTCACACTGGCCGAATGTAGCTCAAATGTAAATGCAAATGTAGACTTTGTGAACGGCTGTGCCCGGCCTTTTGCTCCGTCTGTCTCTTTCTGCCCTTTAGTCATTAGTGAGATATTAAATTTCTTCTTCTTGATCACCCCTGTTTTCCTTTTTTCTCCCCTCTGCTCTCCTCTCTCGCAGACAGACAGACGGGCAAGTGGAGACTAAACATGTTTAAATATTAAATCCAGTTTAACTCTATTTGTTGCACCAAAGGAGCTGTCACCATGGCGACAGCGGGGGGCCTTGCCCACCTCAGCTTTTAATGAATGAATGAATGAATGAATGAATGAATGAAACAACGCTGCTCCCGAGAGATGTTCGCCCGCCTGTCTGCCTGCGCTCGCGTTTGATAGAGACAAAACGAGAGGGATAACAGAAAAGCCAACTGAACAAAAACCGATGTGTGTGTCTCATGTGAGTGCCCTTTTATAAGAGTGTATTTGTGTGTGTGTATTTCTGTGTGACAGGCAGCGGGATACTAGATGAAACAGAAAGAGAGCAGTGCACAAGGAAGCTATTTTGTTGTGTGTCTTCAGGCAAATTGTGAGAGAAATCTTATTAAGCGGGGAATACAACACCACAAGACGAGCAATTAAGAGTGTTTTGATAGTGAGTCAAGCTCAACATGACCAAACTTTTCTTTTTAATTTACCTGCTCCCTCCCTGTCTGTATGCTTTTCTCTCTCCAAGTTATCTATACTGTCTTTAGCTTTTCATAATTTGCAGCACAAACCTATGTACTGAGACTGATTGTGGCTATGTGTGATATTTGCCATTCAAATGATGAATTCATTTAGCATTTTTCATATACCAGTAAAACTGTTAATGGACAGTTCACCAAACCCCTCCCCAGAAGAGCAATTGTCCAATCATAGCTGAACAGCTGTAACTAGGCAAGATTTGGATTTCGACACATGTTGAAGCATGGGGCCATAGTAAGACCATGCTCAGTGAGTTTGTGTGGAGCCTTTTCAGTATCAAAAACACAAGGAACCTGATATTTCATTCCATTTTTACAGAATGTTTGCACACAATGCAAAGTCCATATCCTCAAAGCCTTTTCTCTGAAACACAATTAAGCACAAACCTTTGTCTTGCAAGTCCAAGTATGAAGGCTAAGCAACCAATTTAGAAAGCACAGAGTGGCTGTGTTTCACTGCTGCTTCACTCAATTTCAGTATCTTGTACTTAAGCACAGTGCTTGACATAAATGCATTTTACCATCCACCACTGGTAAAAGGCATATGTGGTGTGCTAGAATGAGCAGCTTGACAGACGTAGAGACAGTCACAAAGGAGGGCAGAGCCTGGCGAGTGGCCAATTATTAATGTCTGTATAGTTAATTAAATCTTTATGTAATATATAGAAACCATATGCGGGATGATGTCCCTGCACTGGACCTTCTTAAGTCGACTAAAGGAATGAATTTCAACAGGCAGGTTTAGTGTCCAATGATAGCTGCAGTGCTGCTGTATTTCAGAGGGATTACATCTCAACGCGAGGGAGATTGAATGCTTGATATCATTTGTCATGATAATGGAAGAAGTTATTGGAAAAATTGGCACAAATTCTAAAGCCACTGGTCCAAGCATTGGCATTTAAAAGCCCTTATTGTCCCCCTCCGTATGAATGCATTCTTTTCCTGTTATTTTTATCTCTCTCTTCTCTCTCTGCCCGTCTCGCCTTAATTGTGATTGTGTCTCCTCTCCTCATTTTGACATTCAGATGTGCTCGTCTGCTAAAGGCTGAACACGACACCTCTGCCTTCACAGATAATAAATTCCCTCTTTTGCTTTCCCCCCCGACTCTGTCTCAACCATCTCTTTCACTCTCTGCTCTCTCAGCCACCTCTCATCCTCCTTTTAGACCCCGTCTCTCTCACCAGGATCCCAGTGTTGCGACCACGTTCCAGCTCCATCCGTCACTCTGGAGTCAACAGCTCACACCCTTTGTTACTTCTTCCTTCTGACACTTTCTCTCGGTCTTCACTTCAGCCTTGACTTCATATTCCAGCCTTCATCTCTGCATGTCTATGTGCCATCCTTTGTCCACTCCACTCTTCTCTTTTTGTCTTTGTTTGCATCCCTGCCCTCACTCCCCTTCTCTCTCCATTTACACTGCATTACATGGCTTGTCCTTGGCTTTAATCTGATATGCCTCCTGTCTTGCCCGTACTGTCTCTGGGCTCATTGTGTCTTTCTATCCAATCATGTTTCACTTGTATGAAAAGAAGGCCCATGTTGGCAACTTGGAAACAAAGCAAGTTAATAACTCATTATGTTTGGCCACATAAACAGCAGTTATGTGAACAAGAAATATTTTCTGATTTCTTCCTACCTTTTAAAATGGTAGCTGGTGAAATGTGTGCAGTCTAAATCTGTGCTAAGCCTTTGTGACAGTCTGTTGCTTATTCCGTTTGACCTTCTCTCATCCTCTCTCTCTCTCTCTTCGTCTTCCTCCTTTGTCTCTGCATCCCGGCTGCTCTACCACATTTTGCCTGATCAAACAGCAGAGCCAAAAAACACCCTCCTCTGCATCTGCATCTCTGCCTGTGGTTCTCTTCTTGTCCCTCATACCCTCCTCTTCCCAGTGGACTTTTATCGCCTTACTTTCTTGCTCTGCTGTTTGCTGTCCCTATGTTTGTGCTGCATTGATTCACTATTTTTTCCACTGTTTCAGCATCAGTATAATCATTAATTAGATTTTTTTTCAAGGTTCTTTCCCTCTGCTTCAAAATTTGCCCACACCTTCATCCTTCATTTCCAAACACTTTCCTATTTCATCCATCTCTTATTTTTCTGCCTTTACTGTCGGTGCAGTGTTGTCATGCATGGCTGACTAGAACATGGAGACAGGTCTGCTGCCCCACCAGTGCTGTCCAAATCAGAATCCTGATAAGCGTGTGTGTGAATTGATGTGTACATAAATGTTTGTTTGCCAACCTAAGCACCTGCTATAGCATATGCAAGAAAACAAACAGTGAGAGTAAGGATGTGTGAATGTGCATGTATGTGGGTGCCCCTTGTGTGTGTCCCTGCTTAAGTGTATTTGCACGTTGTGTGGGCACTCAACAAAGAGCATGTGGTGTTTTCTTTTCCTTTTTTTTCCCTTATTTTTTTGGTATGTGAGTCAGATAGCTGTCTGAATCTTCGCGCCTCTGGAGATTGGGCATGTGTGGCTATTACTGCTCAGTCTTCATTAAGCACTATCCAGCTGTGCATTTATGTGTATTTGGTGTGAGATTTAGCTGGTGTTACTGGGTCCATGTGTGTGTGTATGTCTGTGAGAGAGAGGGTAATGTCCTCCTCCTCCCCCTCCTCATTCCTTCACCATCTCCCACCCCCTCGCATTCCTCCCTCCGTCCACTGGCCCGAGTGGCCCCTCCTGGGGTATCATTACCACCTCCACCTGGCTCCCTCCTCATCTTCCTGTATCAGAGCTATCAGACCAGCCCTTTCTTGTGCCCTCCATCAAACATGCCCTGTCAGATAGCTAAAGTCAGACAGCCCACACACAGAACTGAGCACGAGCACATGCGCTTAGATCCACACAGGCACATGTTCTCTGCAAGGTGACAGAGAGAAAAAAGATAGACAGGAGATTGTTCTTTTGAGAATTCACAATTTGCCCACACAGAAGGCAAGATTATTATTAACTGTCACACAAAACATCTCGCAGAAACACTGAGTAAATTGTAGTGGGTCAGAAAAATGAAAGTGCAGAAAAGAGACACAAAAATGTATCACAGTCTATAGACAAAAAATAGTACACAAAAGGGCTGATTAAATTGAGGCAACCAAAAGTACAAAAATAAATGCATTACTGTCTCCACTCAGTTCAGGCATTTGCACTGTAAACCATTATAAAGACGGCTTGAGATTTAAAGCCAGACTGACCCCTGGTGGCGAGACTGACAACAACAACAAAATGTAAGGGGTTTCTGTCATGGCATCACTATGCAGCTCGTACCACCAGAGTAGGACATTGGAAATCTGTCAGAGAGGCAACGGTCATTTAGAAACAAGAAATGAGGAACATATTTATAACATAATTTTTTTATATATAGAAAATAAAATTACCAAATGAGAAATGTAGTCAGAAGTTGTTCAGATGAGCAGAAGCAGTCTTCTATTTTCACCATGACTTTGTTAAGACTGATTTTAAAATTAGCTTTGATGTTAAAGCAGAAAAAAACTGGTGTGTAATGGTGATGATAGAAGAACTTGCATCTTCCATCTGGGCCTCTTTTCTCTACTTGTCCTTTGCTTTTTGAGAAGTCTTCATTATGCCTGACTCTCGGGTTGTGACCACAATCTCTCTGACTGTCCATTTCAGCTCCATTAGGCTCTGTTTCTACCTGTCTGTCGGCCTTTCTGTGCGTGACGTCCGTCTCATGCCGCCTGCTCTGTCTGTCTGCTCATCACGTTGCCTGGATCTTTGGATCCATGTGGGCAGCCAAGCAGAACTCACAGCCTCTCAGACCCCTGTGCTGGAGCTGAGCAGAGAAGCTGTTGTATATGCACAGCACAGAGGTGCAGGGTAAGTCAGCATGGGAAAGCAGATTCCTCACACTAGAAGTCCAATCACACACCTTTTATCATCAGTGATTGGATCTAAGGTGAATGCTCAGCAGGTAATAAACTTGTAAATTGCTCCCAGGCCTCACATACCACATAGGTAATAGGAATATGAGAGGATAACGGTGGTAAAACATCTGGCGCACTTAAAGAAACAACTGAGGCTGCATAAATGTGACATAGGCTTGCATATGGTTGTTATACATTTGGTATTACTTTTATGTAGCTTATCAGCTCTTGGTGTGAAGGGGGTTGAAGGTAATTTCACAACTCAAAGTTCAATAGACAGGGTTCATAGGCTAAGTTTAATTACACGCATACAATGAGAAATGCCCCTGCATGAAGAGGACACGTAGACCCAAGCACAGGCAGGTGGATAGACAGGTGTATAATCAGATAAGAAGAACTGCAGTTAGACAGATGTTCAAGCAGTCTGGCACAGTAAGGTCTGCCAGAAAAACTGAATTATAATCATTGTGCAGCCTGCCAAAACAACTAGACACAACAAAGTGGAGTCAGTGCTCCCAGGTCATTCTAACTGTATCATCTTTAATCCTTTACTTTGTTTTACTGTGGAGAGGAAACTTAGACTAAAGCCAAATACCTGGACCAAAGAATCTGACAAAAACATGTCTGTGGTGCATCCATCAACTGTTGTGTGGTTTATTGGGTGTACTCCAACCAGCAACAGCAAACAGGCCAACAACGGCTCAGGCTTGCGAGGAGACAGATGTCGACATCTGGCAGCAGTTTGTCAATGTTGGAAAGTTTGCTAACACAAAATTAGATGAGGGAAGAATTTAAGAATTCACGTCAGACTCTGGACTGACTTTCTTTACATGTTTTTCGCTGATATGAAAAACCTGTAGGGTAAATTACCCAGAAGAGCATAAACAAAATCATGCTCCCTGTATGTACAAGGCCGCTTTGAACTTGTGTATTGCTGGTCTATTGCTTCAAGTAGGAAAAGCTACTTGTGACTTCTGTAGTCTAGGCTTTCTTACAACTATGAAGTGTGAACTTTAACATACCAGGTAAAAAAAACTGCAAAAGAATGGTATTTGACAATGTAATTGCAAACCAACCTGAAAGGCATGTTTCACTCTATTGAATTGAGCAGAAAAGATGTAATGTCATCTGTTTAAATCTGTGGACGTCTTCCTCTGAGAAAATGAATGATGATATGTGACAGCGAGAGACCACAGAGAGAGATTTCAATTTGACATGAATGACGATAAACAGAGTGGCTGAAAGATTCTGTCAGAAGCCCAAGATGGATAACTTTCCTACAAATATGACAATGACAGTGAAAGATCCACTGTCGCCGCCTTTGTTTGCAGCTGATGTGAATAGATGAGCAGGCAGAAATGCGGATAAGCTGAGATGAAGGACACAGGCAGATTGTTCAGACGGACGTGTTGCAAGACTTGTTGTTCAGGTTGATCGCTTTACAAGCAGGTTGATATGAGAGAAAAAAAAAAGATAGGCTTTGAAGCACTTAAAGGTGATATGGATGATATTTAAGAAAATATTGAGATAGGGCACACACTCCATGTGAGCTATCTGGAAACATCAGATCATATGATTTCCTAACCACAGAATTTGGTGATTCTGTTGCTGACCACGTGGTTTGACATGATTTGATGATTCTGTTTACTGACTGCATGATTTGCTGACCACAGAATTTGATGATTCTGTTGCTATCCTTCTTAAAATGTGCACTTGACCATTTATAATAGATGACCCTGATAATGAAGTTTAATGCAGCACTTTAGACGATTAAGTGCATTTAGAGTGTGGTGTGAGTGTTGCCATGACCCCATTTGTATTTTCACTTGGATGATTTCAATTATCAAATACAACAATAGAACAAAGAGCCAGAAGAACAAGGCCTAGGGGGAGACTGATTTATGGCGAGATTAGGAGAGGATGCACATAAGGAAAGTGAAGAGGAGTGAAGATAGACTTGGAAAAAAATGTGAACCTATTCTTGAAGGGTTCTAGTCCAGTCAAACACCAGACAGCTTTGGCTGCACACTGCCTGACTTTTGTCAGTTGTGACAATAGTCTCCCTCATATCACTGTCAGCCACTTTTTGGTGTGTTAAATCCTGCTTCGGTACCCTGGCCCTTTGTTAAATGATAGGGGAAATTCTTGTGCCTCAAAGAAAGCTTACCAAATCATTTCACATTTTTGATTGTCTAAAAGCTCCAAAAGCTTCTCTTATTCTCTTGCCACTTCCACATCCATTAAATGGATTTTAAAGAATAAATAGGCCGAGATGTTTTGCCTCATCATTGGCTGCATGTAATATCAAGGTTATTTTTTGATCAAACACTGGGAATTGATGCATTTTCTCCACAGCTCTGACATAATCTACCATTGACACCTCTCATTGACACTTCCTTTTTAATGTTAGTTAAACATCTATGTTTATGAGAGAGATACAGCAGAGCAGCTCTCTCTTCTATAGTACATAAAACACAAAATGGCGCCGGGGAAAAGGTTAATTTCCCACCCGTAACTTTGATAAAGCTGTGAGATAAAACCACAATCACCAGTGTTTGTGAGATATTTTTCTGGGTGAGCCATTCCATTCACCAAATAGCCTGACTGCCAGTGTTAGACCTGAGGGAAGCTTAAAGTTTGAGCTCTGCCACTGATAAAACACCATGAATTTAATCAAGCCGGCAACCAGTCTCATCAAGGACGATATGTGACAATTCATATTGTCCTGGAGAATTCTTTGTTCTTTGGTTTTGTCTATCAATTACAGCAGCATGGGACCAAATCAAATACATGTGACATCAATTCTTTTTCTTTTTCGCAGTCAATGCTGATATAAAACAACCAGAGTAGAGCTGTTATGTTTGCCTCTTTTAAAGTGCACGTATATGTTCACAAATCCAGCATCTCATTGCACACATGCATTTATCAGAACACTTTCACAGCCAGGTATGACTCACGTGGTGAAGGCAGGATTGTACTTGGCTCCCAGGTAGTATGAGTACAGGTTGAACATGCCAATCATGAAGGCCACAAACACCATGATGAAGATGACCATGAACTTGAAGATGTCTTTGACTGTGCGCCCCAGTGAGATCTGCAGTGGGCCGAAGCTCTCGTTGGCCGGCAGGATGTAGGCGATGCGTGAGAAACTCAGCACCACAGCAATGGCGTACAGGCCTTCTGAGATAATCTGTGGGTCGGAGGGTCGCCACTTGTTCCTGGCTGGAGGAGAGAAAAAGAAAAAGACAGAGTAAGCTGTTAACGTATCATCTGAATGAGCTACTGCAGAGTCAAACCAGAGACCAGAGATCAGGAAACTGGTGATTGTTAAATAAAATAGGTCCCTGGTTCAGCTTTTAGCAACCTTGCATTTTCACACTGAATAAAATCTAATACATCAGGTTTCCAAATAGCTTCAAAAAAAATGCCTTTTGTGAATTCAGGATTTTAATATTTTTCTGATATCAGGTTAAAACAATTGGTCTGAAGGTGGTATATTATTACAGTATTTTTAACTTTGGCCTATTAGGAAGAAGAAGAAACTATTGGTTACGCTGGGATTTAAATGTTTGCTAGAGATGTTACCCAAAGATTATAAGCTTTGATAGAGGAGAAGGTCCACTAAGAAGATGGGTAGTGTGAGGATGGAAAGATGTTGGAGAGAAGAGGGCAAGAGAGGAGTGAAGGCACCAAATTAGAGACAGCAAAGAGAAGGGATAAAGGGATAGTATGTCCAAGGAGAAGTAAGGAGAGAGAGAGAGAGAGAGAGAGAGAGAGAGGCAGAGGCACAGTAAGACACGTAGACAGAGGGGATAATTGAGCTAGATGGAAAAAAGAGATACAATAGAGATGAATTAAGTATCACAAAGACCACAGAGAAAAACAAAGAAAATGAATGAAAGGCTAAGTTTCACACCTTTGTCTATTTTAAGATGTGTCATGACAGAGTCAGGCCACCAGATGACAGCACTGATGAAGGTTCTCTTTGTAGGCCTTTTAAGTGTACAGTGTTTGAAGTGTACAGTCCAGATATTAATAACTGTCTGAATTGGGTCTGGAATCTAAATTCCCCTTTTGATATTCTGAGTTTAAATATATAAAATAAGATTAGATAATCCTTTATTAGTCCCACAACAGAGAAATTTGCAAAATGGTGGATTTTCCAAAGTTTTAGGAGTTCATGTCTATCTGTGCATACTGTACTTCTCCATGTTTACTTGTTATCATGAGAATATTACGTTCACTTAAATGTTTGCATGTGCATATGTGTGGACATGTGAAGTCATTGAATGTGTTGTGGATCAAACACTAGCTAAGGATCAAACAGGAGAATGAGTGCACAAATACCAGTAGATATCCTGAGGTAAATATGCAACAATGACATGACATTTAAATGACAAATACACTCTCATCTTTGAGTGCCTTGCTCAGGTTTTTGCTCACTCATGACATTTTTACACAAATATTCGCTCCTCCTTATCAGTGACTGGTGTAGCACAACAATGATTCAAACACCTGATGAAAGCTTTTATATTTTATCCTGTGGTGTCAAATTGGTCTTTCCTGCGAAACATTTTCTGGTGGATAAGATGTGAGACAGTCTGACATTTTGTGCCACAGAAGCAAACATTTTTTCAGACTGAACATCAGAGGAACTGGATATTTGTCATGAATAGAGGTAGTCACAATGGCCAGGAAAACGAACACTGTCACATACAGGTAATCAGGCAAAAACACTTAAGAATTACCTAAACAAATAATCTTCAAAACCTTTCATCAAATGTAATATTGCTTATGCTACTAATGTAACTTATATTGATTTTTTTGGAGTAACTGCTTACCATAAGTGAAGTAGGCGACTTCATCAGGCAGTGAGGCGTTGCTGAGGTCTTCATCTGGCACGTGCATGTCCACATACTGCTGGGCTTTGGACGCCTTGAGGAACGCCATGAAGCGTGCCGTGAAGGACGCCACAAAGATGGACAACATGCCAAAGTCCAGAACGTTCCACAGGTGCATGATGTACTCTCTGGGTCCGTCGCTCCAGATCTCCTTACATTCTGACCAAATCATACCTGGGGAGAGAGGAGACACACAAGTAAACACATGGATACATGGTGGAAAGATGAAAAACACAGGAGATAAATGCAGATGAAAAAAAATGAAGTACAAGGACGTGTATGCAAGTATATACACACTCAGAAGGAAACATACACAGATGTTAACAACAAAATTAATAATTCATGGCCACTTATAGCTCAGGTGCAATCACACACTCAGTGGAAAATCTAATGCCTCCTACACAACCACTCTGTCATTCTCTATTTGGGCCCAAAACAAGGAGAAAATTGTTTACTGAAAAGGCAGCGTGATCAGTATCATCTCTATAACAATTACTGGGCCTTCAAAACATGCAGCTGGAATTACAATTACCCTGCTCTACCTAAGCCACCACTCAGTGCACACACAGAAACACACACATGAGCATCTGCTGCCAAAAATTACAGCGGATGGGAAAAAGGATGGTGCCATTACACGTAAACAAATAAAAACAGAGCCATATGTGCAACAACATACACAAATCACTCAAATAATGTTATTGTGTGTGTGTGGATGAAAGGAAGAACATCAGCAGATGGGAAGCAGCTGAGGTCTGGCAGACATTGCCTCAGGTTATTCATCTGTTGAGTTTGTCTTTGTCTTTTCCGTCGACCCCGTCTATCTCCTGGTGTCTTCATGCCTGTCTTCCTGTACGCCATACACTCCACCCATCCCCTGACTTTCATCTGTCTCCCTCAACTCCTCCATACTTCCCTCAATTTCTCATTCTCTCTATCTCGCTCTAATATTTCCTCAGCACCACCTCTCAGGTCAGCCTCCAAATTTCACACTGGTTTATCGTGGCCACAGCTTCAAGTTCGGCCTGTGCTGCATTCAACTAGAAAACTTCTATTTGATCTTTGGAAGATAAAAGAGAATGAGTTGTTGTATACAGTTGTACACTGACTTTCATCTTCATGGTTGCTGCATCAATGTTTAATTCTGCCTTATATCAAAATTGGGGAGAAGAAGGTTCACAGCATTTTTACAAGGAATTCTATTGATTCATGGGGAAGGTGTTCTGTTGTAGAAAAATCTAAACAGCTAATTTGGATTAACATCAAAAACTTTAAAACATTGGTAGAACCATCACCATGAACTGCTCTTGCTTGCACGTTGATGTAGTGCATCACATTTGTTACATCTATTTGCATTTTAATTGGCCACCACCACTTCAGTGTGTGTCACCATGAGTGTGAGAAGGCAACTCACCCAACACCCACTTCATGATCAACATCTCTGTCCAGGAGAACTGGGTGGTCTTGACCCTGAACACCTGACGCGGGTGGTCTGTGATGGTCTCATTGGGCAAGTTCTTGACGCCCTCAAAGCGATCTGA
The DNA here is from genome assembly GCA_037975185.1 of Centropyge bicolor. Taxonomy (NCBI): domain Eukaryota; kingdom Metazoa; phylum Chordata; class Actinopteri; family Pomacanthidae; genus Centropyge; species Centropyge bicolor. The sequence continues at coordinate 204,550 of JBBMOC010000026.1, forward strand.
GGCGTTCACAACCAGCAGACCCAAGAAGATGGTGAAGGAGACAGCGTGAGCAACGAATTTCATGAAGGGGCTTCGCAGGATCTGACCAATCTGGAATGAGAAGATTGAGGATATAAGATACATGTTGCACTGTATGTCTGTGGTCTACAAATACTAAGAACCAGGTAATGAGGGAAGGTTAAAGAGAGATTAGTAATGTTTATTTAAAACATGCATTTATAGAGTTTTGTACATTTGGGGGCAAACAGGGAATTAATACATTATCACTTTATAAAGTTGATATAAAGTTTGAAGATTTGAAGACATGGAGCAACAATGACATTCAAATACGTTTCTGATCAACAGGTTCTTTTTTTTTTTTTTTTTTTTTTTTTTTTAGCTCTGTTTTGGTCTCCACCAACTCCTTACAAAAATATTTACTTCCAGTATGGCCACCATAATTGCTAACTCTGTCTTGGAGCTGGACAGGTAGATTACATTTGGACAATCAGAGCATTTTTCTGTAAAAACATCGGTTCAATGCATCTGGAAATGAGGTTTCTGAGAGTGAACTAAAAAACCAGGAAATCATTTTCTGTGGATCCATCACCAGTCATACTTTGTCGTTGTCACTTAATCAATTGTTACAATATTGTATGCAGCTTTAAAGGGGTCCTGTGGAGTTCATTAAAACACTGTGTGCATGATTAAGCTCTAAATTTCATTTCTCATTAGTCCTCTACAAAACAGATTTTTTGAACTGATGACCTTGCTAGCAGTCTTCTTCTTCCCTGCTAGTGCATTGCTGCTTCTTAGTGTATTATTGCCAAATGTAGATCAGAGGAGAAATCGGAAACAATTGGCAAGAAGTGTCAGGACCTTGTGTAAAAACCTCAGTATAGTACTTATATTCTGCTGGCGAAGCCCTTTCATGTCACTACAGAGTATGGCAGAGCAGAGCGACAAAACACATTATTAGACATTTTTACTTGTCCTGGAATTGAGCTCACTTGTGTTTGCCAACACAACAGCTTGCAAAATCTGTCTTTGTGTCAGGGAAGATACATGTTTGAGTTGCAGTTTCCCTGAACGGCTAAAAAAACGAGATACACAAGTGTGAAATTGCAAAGCATCTGTTTATATTTACAGAGATAAGCACAGCGATCGTGTCTTTTGCAGAGTTCCAGAGATTTTGGTCCTAAGAGATCAAAATCTGAAAAGCACCACTACACAGCCATCTTAGCAGGCAAACAGCAGCTGTTGAAATTCATGGATGTGCTTAACCAACAATTGTGCTCACAGCAACATATTGCTAGAGTAACTAGATGCCAAACAATCAGCCGAGTTTGTGGAAATGCACCATTTGAGGAGAACATGATGCAAGGTGGTGCTGCACAAGGATTGTTAAACATGCCACCGCAGAGAGAGCTTTTAATAATTGCACAGAAATATGCCAACACACAAATGCACACTCATGCACACACACAAAAACACATGCACACACACACACACGTTTCCAACCCCATACAGACATCATTGAGATCGCAACATTTGCCACTCTCTAAACCTGCTGAGTTCAATATTAACTACCCACAGGATATCTCTAATCTCTGCATGCACACTAACACATCAGATTCTATAGCTGTTCCGACACCACACACACACTACTAAACCATGTGGGAAGAGGTTGTCTGCTCAATCTTAACCCTGTAAACCCTCTTCTGAACCTCCTCCTGCCACTGGGATGACTGTACCTCCTTCATTTATCCCATCTGCGGCACTGATAAGGCTGATCCATTTCTCCCCTCAGCTTAAATGAGATGGTCATCCTAGATCAGGCCCACTGCTCTGTGACGACTGTAAACCCCCACAGGCTTCTCTTTTTATCAGTGCCACGGTGACAAGAGCTGATCTTCTCTCCTCAAACGAAATGGGGGCCGCTGGCAGCGCACGCATGCAGACTGGAGAGAAGAGGTTCGGTGGAAAATGGAAATCTCGCAAGGCCAGAATGGAGCTGCTGTGTCCTTTATTATTCCCTAACATCTTTTCACCTGGGAGAATGAAGCCTGACGTAGATGGAGCTCAGGCAGGCATCCACTGAATAAATCCTTGGCTAGATATGAGCAAAGACCTGTCATTATGTTGCATGCCCACTTTTGTTTAAGTGACAATAGATAATGGGGCCTCCGACAAATGTTTGAGTCTCTGTCCTCATTGTTCCTTCCTCTCCACTCTTCTCTCTTCTCAAATACACAATCCCATTTGTGGATATAAATTATGTGATGTGTCAACCTTCAGCTCTGCCCCAAAAAGTCTACCTTTTTTGCATCCTTATTGACAAGTGTTGAGGTACTTCAAGGGCTATTCAATGATGCCCAGTTATTGCATCAGTGATAAATGGATTGTGACCCTGTCCTGAGTGTATCGACTCCACTGTTTCCTTGTGGTGACCTGGGTTTGAATCTCCCAAGAGAGCATAGAGGAAATGACAAATAAGACCAAGGACAGAAACCCAAAGGAGGGTGAAGAGTCATTCTGTCTTTCTTTGGTTTCCTTATGTCCTCCCCTCATGCCCTTGTTTTCTTTCCTTATTTCAATGTTTACAGTCTATCTTTCATTCTTTCATTTTTGACTTTTCTTATTTGCTTTGTTTTGGTCCTTCTTTCCTTTTATCCATTACATTTTTCCAGTTTCCCTTTAATTCATTATATTTTTGACATCATCCGATCCTTGTGTCCTTCCAACATTTCTTTCCTTGTTTCCTTCTGTTGCTTCCATGTTATCTTTCCTCATTCTCTTGTTTTCTTCCCGTTTCACTTGTTTTCTTGTTTCTTTTCGTTGTTTGCTTGTGTCTTTCCTTCTTTGATTTTTTTTGTTTTCTCCTTTCCCTTTTTGTTCCCTGTCATCTTCACAGGATAGATCAACTTCAACTGAACCAGAGGTCTAATCAGAGTAATAAAACAAACCTCTGTGGATATAATGAACCTTTAATTTAGAAAGTAACAAGTAACTGTAGCTATCAAAATGTATTACAAAATATACTGTTGTGTAAATGTTGTGGAGTAAAAACTATTACTATTATATTAACATAGAGGGATTACACAAGTAAAGTAAAAGCACTTCATTACACATGAGCACAGTGCTTGGGTATCACTGACGGAATCACTAATCCATTCAGCAATACATCATCAATAAGATGACCAAGTAGACCCTTCCACAGATGTTGTATGCTGTATGAAATGAATCAAAGTTATCCTTTGACTTGAGCGTGATGTTTGTTCTAGAAGGAGGGCAACCATTCCCAAGCAGATTTTACCAATCACTTGTGTTTTCTCTTATTCTATGTTTCATTTCTTTTCTGTCACTCAGGGAAGACCAAAGGTATTTTTATGTGCACCTTCCAATATGTGTCCCATCACTCTCTGCATGTTTTCATCATTTGACACCCTTTTCAATCAATAACAAACATTCAATATCAAATATGCGTCTTGTTTTCATCACCTCCAAAGCATATTTCTTCGATGACTTCATACTTACTTTTGACAAACAAAATATCAATATATTCTCCGCCTCTCCCTGCTGACATGAAATGCAATATGGTTTGGGCTTCTGATAACGGTTTATTGTGGTGGCGTAAAATGGAGCATATTATGAGTTGAAAGAGATGAGCAATTGATTAGCTGAGCAGAGCAAAACTGCACGATTAGCGCCAGGTGTAGGAGGGCACACTGCACACAATCAACCAAAAGGCATCAAAGCTTTCTCAACCTGCGTCTGTCTTCATGCAGGTCTCTTATTCGCTCTGTCTTTCTCTAGTTCATTGTCAAATCTTTTTTATTATTATTTGTTTCTGCTGAGCTGCTGTCACATTGTTATTAAGTATGCATAAACATTCTGTTCTGTCTTTTCAGCATCTCAAATATCTAATTTCTGTATTTACTGGACTATTAAAATGATGTACTGTATATAATACCAATACTACTACTCAATTTCTAGTAATACTACTACTAACAATGCAGAGTTTCCCTGTACCTTGCATCCTATATTAATTTCTTATTCCTTCACACTGCTACTGTTTTCATGCTCTCTCAGCTGCATCAGAAAAAGGCAGTGTGACACGCAGGCTTATCGGAAGGTGGGTTCATATTCGAATGTAATCATACTTGCACATGCACGTGGATACATGTGCTTTTACCGTCACCACTCTTGCTGATGGTGGGATTTGTCTCTGTATAAACTAATGTAAAGGTCTACACTTGTTCTATATGGAAAAATGCCCTGAGATATATTTTGCTGTGTTTCGGAGTTATATATATAAAACTGAATTGAATTGAAAAAGCAGTGTCTCATGACTGAAGCTATGTCTCACTGGCAGAGGTGCTCTCAGCTTGACTGCTCTCCATCCTCTCTCACACACTTGAGATCAGCTGCTCTCTCTCTCTCTCTCTCTCTCAGCCAACAAAATGACTAATTCAACAGTCACACCTGACGAAAACCACTCCAGTCCTTAACACTGTTTCTGAATCCAGCATAGCACGTGCACACACACACACTTAGACGCAGCACTTGATGATGAGGTCGAGGATTATCCAGGTTGATGAACAGATTTGCACACAGCACATTGTGTGAGTGCGTCACTTTACAGATTATAATTTTCTTGATGGAGTATTAACAAAATGTGACTTCAGGGCCCTATAATCAAAGGGTGATTTAACGGTGACCTTTAAATGGTAACTGTAATGTTTTTAGCCAGGCCGCTCATTTTATATGACTGTCCAGAGTTACATGTCTTCACAACTAGTGGATGGAGTGGCATTAAGTTTGGCTACGTATTTCTGGTACCCAGAGAAATAATCCTGCCTTGTAGCTCTCCTAAATCTAGCTCTCCTAGCTCTCCTAGGGCCTGCTCTGCACAGCATGAGCCTCACCAAGACCTCGGTCCCTCTCACCATGACTCATCTTCCCCCCACCATATTGTGGCCCCAGGGCAGAGTGCCCCAGGCCTCAGAGACAGCTGTGACACTGCAGGAGAGGTGGCTACACACACACACACACACACACACACACACACACACACACACACACACACACACACACACACGACTGACCCCTCCAAAGTTATTCCCCACTGTTTGTCATCATGTCTATTAGCCACTTGTCAATATGTGTCCTATGGCATTGAACATAATGAAGCTTGAAGCTCACTGTGGAACACATACGACAAAATACATGTTGTGAAGCTTTATGCCACTGCAGACAATACCTTCGGACTTGGAAATTAAGCACATGATGCAGGATTTTCTGCAGGCTTTTCCACCATTGAATCAGGCTTCCACCGTCAGAAGGGACCCATACACCCTGTCTCTGAAATAACCTGTGTGCAGAAACCTAGCTTTCTCTAAAACCAATTGAATAACAATATGCTGATAGGAATTGTTATGGAAATTTGCCCACCCCAGCTTTAATGAGCTTGAAATGTTTGTGTATTAAACATATGAGGACACAAATAGTGAAGTGGTTTGTGCAACTATGCTGAAATAACCACAAGCGTAGTATGTGTTCATACCTTGCTACATGGCATTATCCAGTAGGCAATAGCCAGGAAGGGCAGACCCACGGTGACCCCCAGCACTGTCCAGCACTTCACCCCGATGGACTGCTGCCTCAGACCGGGCAGGTTCTCATACCAGATAGTTAGCAGCTGCTGCTGACAGTTGGGATGAGCAACGAACTGGAGAAAGATGAGATGAGAAATGTCAATAAATGGAGAATATAGGAGAGGAGATGGGGGGTACAGGGAAAAGGGGGTGAAGAGAGAGGAACAATTAGCAGCCATCAATAAGGACATTTTGACAGAAGCAATACTAATTTGCTTTCTCTCGACCTATCTTCAAAAAACACTTTGATTTTTTTTTCTGATAATTGTACAGATCCATTGAGGGGTCTGTAAAGTCTTTACAGCAGCAGCATATTGAGCAAACACCATGACAGAAGATCTGTGGCAGCTACACTGAAATGGTACACTGGTCACAAACAGGAAAAGGTAGGCTGAGAGCAGGCATTGCTGTTTCCAGGTTCAATACTAAAAGAACATAATGTAGATAAACAGTGAGTATATAAATCATATCTGCCAAAGTATCACACCACTACACACAAACACTACAACAACTAAACCTTACTGTTTTTTGAGATACCATGGATTTTTAGAGTTGTGTTATCTTTTACAAATCAATTGCAGAAATGGTGAAGGAGGTGTCCTCTGTGATAAAGAGCAGGCTGGTCTATTTCTTCTAAAGATTGTTGTTTTTAATGGTCCAACCTGCATTTTTTTGGGCAATCAGTCCATTCAATATGTCCCCTGCCAACATCTTGTTGGGATTTTAATGCCAAAAGCAGCAGATTGATTTTATTTTCTCAATTTCTGTACAGAATAAAGTGAAACAATAATTAGGCCTACTAGTCATGAAAAGCAGCAATGATACACACAGTACTTTTCAATAACATCAATGCTACAATAGATGTATAATGAAATAGGGTAAAAAATATACTATGACATATATATATATATACATATATATATTCATGAAGAGCTCTTCTCTTTATTAAGGCTCATTAATGTTCAAGGTATTCCTAAGTATCTGAGTGTGTAGGTTACATTTCTATGTCAAGCACATCAACTGTATATTCTTTACAGTCAAAATATACAGTATTAGTCATTAAACACTTTTGCATTCACAGCTGGCACTTAATGCCGGCTTAATCTAGAAATAAAAAATTGTCTATAAGCAGGTTGGAAAAAATCAATTCAACATACAGGACCCAGAAAAAGTAGACAGCACATAAGAAGCATGGAGTGTTTACATTCATTACTGGAGCATGTTTGCTTTATTAGATAAGGCTTGGCCTGGCATTTCAGCATCTGTTGACGCCTTTACTCCAAGAACGGAAGTGATGAATAAAAGCAACCACTAATCTGGTGTAGAAGAAGAGGATGGATGTTTTTGTTCCAGCTGGCGGAAGGATGTGGACAACAGAGCAATCAATGCTTAGTGGGGGATCAACTAGTGTAACAGTCAAACTCAGTGTTTGTGTATCTAAGATGTGAGCAACAGCTTATCTTTGATCAGACCTGCTCTCCCTTGATTTTCTCTTTGTTTTCTTCCTCCATCAATCATTCCCACCACTTCACCATTCAACCTCTGTCAATGCATGAAGGGAGTGTTTCTCTGCGCTGATGATTGACATCCTCTGTCCAATGTTTACATGTACAGTATATGTGCACTCAGCCATTTCTATATTCAGAGGGAAAACACACATGAGTTTAAACACTGCACACTAAATCATACAACATAGTTTCCCAATGGTGTCCATTGACTCAGTCCATCAACCCACTGACCCAAGACGTGAACCCTGACAGCGTCCAGCAACATGCAGTCATCCTCCACCTGGTTTCCATGACAATCTGCACCTCCCTCCCTCCCGGCCTCCGGGCTAATTAGCTCTCTGAGTATTGGTCACGCTCTCTTGTACAGGATAAAAACAGAGCTCAAACAGGCTGTATACTGTCCAACACACACACACACACACACACACACACACACACACACACACACACACACACACACACACACACCACCATGTACTTGCACACACACATGCACTTAGGAAATACCTGATTAGAGAAAACATGCAGCACATGAAGGTCAAACGGAAATGTTTGTGTGTGTGTGTGTGTGAGAGAGAGAAAGAGAGTCTAGGAGGGGGAAATGGAAAGGGGGATTTGGTTTGACATTTTGTAAAAACACCTCTACTCAGCAGGGCTTAGCTCTGTGACATAGAGGCCAGTTGGTTGTTTACAGAGGGTCCTCAGAGGCCACACACATTAAAATTGAAATCCTGTATGTGCACAAAATAGCTAAAAGACACCTGCTTACTTACACAAACAGAAATGCAGCCCCGCCTTTTATTCACATTTATTGGTTGATGGTGGCTATGTTTAACATAATCTGATCTTGCCCTAGTAGAATTGTGCATCTGAGCCTTGCAGTGCAGTTAGTATTATAAAGTCCAAATCCAAAAAGTAGATGTCACTTCACAGTTTTTCACATTATGCAATTAAAAAAAAAATCCATCATGGCAAAGCTTTAATGGTCCACCATTACTGTTGAGGTGCCAACAGTTATCCTATACATGCAGTAGATAGTTGATTTGTCAGTTCTTTTTTGGNGTGCCAACAGTTATCCTATACATGCAGTAGATAGTTGATTTGTCAGTTCTTTTTTGGTCATTTTACCTTCTTGACTTCGTACTTGATGGCCAGTTTGACACGGCTGAGGCAGGGTCGGTTGTAGGGGCTCGGAGGGCACTGGTCCACGTCTCCGTTCAGTATGGCCTCCACTTCCTCTGTGTTCCGACAAAGGTCCAACACACCCACCACAAAGTCCTTACACTGCATGGACAGCTTGCGGTAGTCATTCTGCATAAGTCAGGGTAGGAAGACGGGTGAAAGGACAGGAAGGAAAAAAGAAAAAAACAGAGGCAAGAGAGAGTTAACTTGAAAAAGAATTTAAATATCAGTTTTGATTCGATCATATAAATAATGATAATAACTTTATTTGTATAGTGTTTTTCAAAAACAGAGTTACAAAGTGTTAAATGAATAAATAAATAAATAAATAAATAAATAAACAAGAATTAAAAACCATAGAAACATACGCTAAGAAAAGCCATATGATCAAAGAGAGTTTTAAGAAGAGATTTGAAAGCGAATACTAAAATGACTGGTGCAACGGTGCAATGCAACAGTATTCAAATAAATGCAAACATCATGACAGGGTAAATGACAACTGTGCCATTAGCTGTGCCATTTGGGTCCTCACCTGCACCTCAACCTGGACTTCAGAAATGTCTACCTCAATGAGACATTTATTCTCATTCGCAATTATAATAAGGCTGAGGGAAAGAAACTGAAAGGGTGATTATTGCAGTTTGGTTCATGACCTATCCATCTTGAAATAATCAGCTTGACTTTGCAGAAAAATTAGTTGGGTGAATGTTTGACCCTATGTCCAAAGAAAAGAGCTGGATTATCTTTGTGAGTGATATTTGTGGAGTCTACTTGACTTGTAGTAACTGCAGAGCCAAGCAAATTGATGTAAGTTTGCCCTGTCACTGGCCCATCGTACCAATGTTGATATAAAATCATAATAATCTCACATTGGAAAAAAATAACTACATCTTTGTTACCTTCCCACATTCATACATTATCAAAAACAACAGTCATAGTTACTAAAGAATTGATTTAAACCCTCCAAAAGCTGAAATAAAGGAGTCTCTTCTTTTTTAGGCTCATTTTAAACGCTCATTTGTTAAAATCCCATCCAGCTGATTTTATGCACAGTTCCAATTTGCACATAAAAAAAAAGAATGGAAATGTCTCAAATTTGAATAAAATCCAAATCAATCCAAAACAAAAGTAAAAAAAAAAATGAACAGGGAAATGAGAAAAGAGAAAAACACAATGAAGGCGAGGAGAAGAAGGAAAAGAGGCGGGGAACGCATTTCATTCCTTCAGCGAGCATAATTTTCTTCATTGGTGAGAAGCAAGAAAGAAGCGCCGTGGATTTAGCAGTTACTGATGCAGTCTTGTGCACTCTCTTAAGAAAATTTGCATAATAGTAGTTGATGGAAATACTGATTTGCATTTTATTTTTCCAGTCTTTTCAAAATTGGATAAATACGTAGTTGAATGAAAAAAAAAAGATGATGGAAGCCACACAACCGTAACTGTGATTTGACTGCATTTATTTCAACTTATAAAGATTGATGTTTTGGCACATCGTCCAAGTGCTGATCATCACCTTCAAATGCAAAAATTGAATTGGGCTATTACTTCTGGAACCCTGGTACTTGTATATAACTTCATCCACTTCACCACAATTCACAATTCCTGTCAGGTCTTTCAACCCTCTCACATCCTGTTCCTTCACACATTTTGTCTTGTGCCCTCTACAGTTCACTTCTCACTCCTCGTTCTTACACTGCCTCCCCTCGCCTTCCTGCCTCGTTCTGTTTCTTAACAGTTGGCCGGGCAGGTAAACAGGCAGCAGATTGGAGCTTCTGCCAGGTTTTGAATCCATGAGGACTGATTCTCCCATATGCATTCACTGCTGTGTTTGTACTGTGTGCAAACATATCATTACAGAGTGTCTCCAAAAAATATGTTATTTAACATAGTAGGAAATTACAGATTCTCCTGTCACTTACTTTTAGTGCACACTTGATATGATAGAGTATATTTGGACAGTATTTCGATTATTTTGGTATCATTTGTATTCCTCTAGTGTTTGACCCTTTTAGTAAGGGAGTTTGTTTCCAGTATGACTTGAACAGCGCCTGTCTTGAATATAAAATGGTGTTATCAGTTTTGTGCAGTTGCAATGTGTTCATACTCTTATGCCAAACAGCTGCGTTACATGCAGTTCATTTTAAAATCCAGCCCATCTGGCTTTGATTTATAATGGTAAAAAAAAAAATACTAAACTGTACGGCATGTTAGATAAGGTTGGTCAAAAGTCCCGTCACTAGCTGCAAATTAAAAAGTAAATTCTGGGCATCAAGCATGTATTGGCCTGTTGGGGACAGGATGGAAAAGGTAGCATTTGATGTTTTGCACCTTTAGGCTGCTAAGTGAACGAAGTCAATTACAATTTCAAGAACGTTTACACTCAGGGAAAGGTGCAGCTTCAGGGGAGTACATGTACAAGAAAGATTTCTTAATCAACGATATTTGCATCATAAGACACACATCAAGAACACACACACACAGACACCACGCGCACTCAGTTTATGTGAAAATCCAATCACGGTCGAAGGTATGTGGTGTGTGCCTCAGGGGCAGAGATAAAAGAAAGGGAATGATGTTGTGAGATTGAAAATGGACACAGAGCAGGGTGTGAAGCAGAGTGAGAACGGTTACAGATAAGTGAACTGAGGGGGACACGAGCCAAGCCTTGAACATGGGGGGATGGAGTTGATGTATGATGGAGGGATGAATAGAGGATGAAGAGGGGGATAGAGAGAGTTTTTATTACTGCTCTCCAGAGGACATTCACCATCATTTAGTTTAACTCTTCCAGCTTTGTCTGTAGCTGTGTGCTTTAATTTAAACTACATTTAAACTCATATTGCCATGGCGCAAGCACAAAGTAAAATGTGATTTAAGAAATTAAACGATACCCTCCTCCGCCTTACTTCTTTTGCTCTCTCGCTCTGTCTCTCCTAAGGCTATGTGGAGGGTGTGTGTAATGTATGTGGGTCTGTGTGTATGTGTCCAGAGGCTCTTATGAGAAATTGATGGGCTGTCTTGAAACCCTAGATGTCTGAAGATAAATGTGAGGCTGTTGGGGAGGTCCTGAAATGCCTTCAGCAGCCGCCATATAAACATCCAACGTGCAGCACTTTCATTTACACTCTGACAGGTTGTGTGTGTGTGTGTACTTGACTGTGTGTGCATGTGTGTACTTTTTTTTATATCCTGTAAACATAAGTGGATACACGAGCTGTGTCCTATATTACATTCTGATGCTATGTATACATTAAGCATGTTATCTTTTTTATGTTAGCATGTTATGAATAAATTGTAGTGCTGCACAAATATGCTGACACCTTGGTGATACCTTGCTGACTTCTGTACCAGATTTCAGGGCAATAAATCCAAACCTGAAGAGCAAAAAGGACTGACCAAACTGCCATCGCAAAGAGGCTCCTGTGTTTATGAGGGCATGAGCGCATAAAGCATAGCAGTATTCAGATTCAAGGGCGACATGCTTGGATTTGATTCGCACATCTGGAGGTCAACCCATAGTACTTTGATGTGTGGAGGAACTATAAAATAAGATCATATATTGCTTTGTGTGGCTAAATGTGCATCATGCATTCATTCTGAAAGCTTAGTGTTTGAGTAATGTTTCACCAACAAACTACTCTGTCAGAACATCAAACCCAGGAAATAACAACAAGAAGCAAACGCTGTTGTCTTAATTAAGACAATGTGAACAGTGAAGCGTCCTTCATTAAAAAGGCTGACATTCAGCAGTCAACTCTCAAGTCAGAGCTAAACACAGCACATAAACGTATACCACAGCAGACATGCCAGCTTATTACAGAGGAGTGTCAGAGACAATGTCAGAGACTTGGAGCAACCTTCTCATACAGTTACCAGAATTTATTCAACTAGCTGAGCAATTCACTCGAGAAACATAATCAAGTGTGAGGGAACTGCTGGTGCGGCTTAAGGCCATTTTCACTCAGCAAGCCCAGGAGCTTACCTCTTAGGACAACTGGGAAGATAATAAAGGCAATGAAGTGCCATATTACACACACACACACACACACACATTGTGGCAAGAGAGGAAAACATGGTGAAACTATTGTAACTAGCTTTTGACATTGACATGGTTCTCAATATTTGTATTTTTTGACACGCAAATAATAGCTATAGATGCCAGTGTCAGCACTGGCACTGTCTCAAATTATCTCAAGTCCTATATTGTTTGAAATCTTTGAAAGTGCCTCGATGTCATAAAGGCGTCATCACCGACATGAAGTACTGTTTCATTCATTAACATCAGATATTATATTATGTTGTCAGTGACATGATGTGTCAATCTATGCCCTTACTCTTATTTCCCGTGATTGATGTCCCCATATATACCAGGAATGTCTAGGGTATTGGCACACTGTCTCACCATTATTTAATATATCAATATAATGAGAGGATGAAGTGAAGGGGGACAGGATGTCAAATAAAAAGAGAAGACAGGGGGGTGATAATGAGATGGTAATGAGACAGATGAGCTCCAACACGACTCTGGTCCCTCAGGTGAGCCCTTCTCATTAACTTGACTGGAGATGGGAAACAGAGTGACAAGCAAAAAGGCTGAGTGACAAACACAAAAGTGGGCTGAAGAATTAAGGAATGGATGAATAAGGACAGAGAGAAATCGAGAATGGAAGGGAAAATGTGGCACAACATGTATGGACAAAGGGAGACAAAAAAGCAAAGAAACAGAAATTGTAACATCAGCAGATCATTGTTATCTGATTGGTTCAATTATATGATCATGCTATCTACATTAATGATATCGAATGATGTATATGCTATATGCTGTAGAGTGTAAGTAATATAATGACTAAAAGTAAATAAATAAAGAAAATCAGGAAAAAACTCACAACAAAATCTGGACAATAAACTATGAATATGAGGCCCAAACAGTGAATCTTTTCCAACACTGAACTTTGTTATTTGTCTTGAGAAAGAAGGGGATCATCGACAATAAATCCAAAACTTTCTGCTGGTTTAGGACAAAAGGGATGACGTCCAGAAAAAGGCACTTTTCTCACACTGTGAAATATAAGGCTGTCAAAAATGATAAAACAGCGGCTTTTAACACGTTGTCGTAGCAAAGAGGAAAAAAGTGAGACTCTATAGCTCAAAATTCCACATAAATATCACCACACTGAAAATAGAAAACTAAGCAGTGTGGACAGCTGCAGACAAAGTGGTGCATCTCTCAGAGCTTGAACACAGCACAGACTCATGCAGTTAATGATATCTGACATTTAATTTTCTTACCTGAGCCCCTCAGCTGACACATGAAAAGACCTAATTCAATCTTTCAGAAACTTTCAGAATCACATTGTGAGGATTGGTAAACTTTTGTCTCCAAATGAATCAAATAAATGATTTTGAGCAAGCTGTATTAAAGCTTTTTTTATTCAAACATTATTCTGTCTCTTGTAATGTGTGATATTAAAATGAGTTATCTTTTTTTTTCATTCTAGCTTTATGGCGTTTTTACTTTTATTTATCTTTGTATTATCACAGTATAAGAAAACAGCAAACCCAGGGAGAGAGAGATGGAGATGAAATGCAACAATGTTTGGGACCTCTGAAGAAACTGAAAGAAACTATTCTTAATAATATTAGTAAAAAGTCATTCCAGTTGCATCTGTCATATGTCTCCACTGGTCACTTGGTGAGAGTATATGTTTTTTTTTTTTCAAGTATGTCTACAGTGTTATTGTTCCTCTATCTGTGAGTCAGATTAGTCAGTGTGTCGGGCTTAATATTCCCGGCACCTGATTTGAGACAGGTGTATCAGCTGGCACAGTTGGAGGGAATCATCTCCCTCTCCACCTCATGCTGGTCCTTAAAACCTGCCCAAACCTGTCACACAGTGTGAGCACGCGGGCATGTTGTACCCCTGAGGCAAGCTAATCAACCTGCTTCAGGGCAGATGCCAGCACATCCAGGTAGCTTTGATTCGGAGTAAAAAAAAATATTTGTAGTGTGTGTTTGCGCATGTGTGTGTGTGTGTGTGTGTGTGTGTGTGTGTGTGTGTGTGTGTGTGTGTTGGACTGCTATGAGTCAAAGATGTAAAGACCTTAGATCCCGAAACTTCAATCAACGTCATTTACAACAACTGTTACACACATGAGCAACTTAGTTTTCTCTGACACACAACACATAAACACGCACACACACAATCTATTCCCATCCCACCAGCAGCAACATTATGAAGGAAGGAGGTTTGTTTTTGTTTTGCTCATATTTCTTAATTAGTGTGTTCCACTTTACAATTCTTATTTCACCACAAGCTGAGGAGAGATTACATTAGTAATAGGTGAATCAGAAGAATATTAAAAAGCTGGGAGTGTACTGGGAAATTTACTTTGGTGACTTAGGTGAATCATTGGCAGGAATGGGTTGAAACTGGCAGAGATGTATCAGCAGTATAGCTGTTTTATGAAGTCTTTAAATGTATAGTGAGTGTGTCTTCTGAAGAGTATCACTCTATTTCACCTTTCTTCCTTACACCTGCCAAGTCAACCTTTTGGCAGCCCATATGAAATAGTAATGGTCGCTTATGTGTGGGCATTAAAAGTGAGGAGACAAGAATGGTATAATACTGCCAAATGAAATCAACTAGGTAAATATATTGAGTAAAACATTTAGACTACTTTACCTTAAACTCTGTCTCGATGTTGGCCAGTCTTGCCAGTTCATTGCTGAGCTCGAGGGCGGTCAACACAGGATCTTCACTGCTGAGCGACAGGTACGCTGCACTGGCCAGGCCTTTATACGCATTCATCCTGGAGCGTGAGTGACTGAACGAATCCTTCTTCTGTTTCTCCACACACTCTGAACACTTGCAGAAGTAGTCGTGCGGCCTTTCTATGCGGGCCCCCTTTGTCAAAAGGATGTGGACGATCTCGTACTCCTGGCAGTGAGCGGCCAGGATGATGGGTGTGACGTCGTGCGAAAAGCGTGTTCCGTCCTCATCATAGGCGTAAAAGTCATCATCACGCATCTCCTGCTCCAGAGGGCTCAATGCCAATCGGAGACCTCCACGAAATGCAGGATGGGCGAGAATGGCTTCGACGATTCGAACGTAACCCTTGGAGATAGCCAAAAGCAGACCGTCACCGATCCTAGCCAAACCATCCTTCTTTAGAAGCAGCTCTGTCACTTCCAGGTGCTCATTGCCCACCGCCAGCTGCAAGGCATTCTGGCCCATGTAGTCCACACAATTGAAGTTAAGAGTCTTGGACTCTTCCAGCATTTTGCGCACCACAGGAATGTTTCCGTACTCAGCAGCATCCATAAAACGCTCCTCCTCTGCAGTGAGGGGCGAGCCGCGTTCATTGAACATGTAGGCAGGGCCCCGCACTGCCTGGCGACGCCCCTTCTCTCTCAGTGTGGTGTGCCGGCGATGCATGGCTTCCACCCTGGAGACAGTAAAGATGAGAGCAGATAGTGAAGGAGTTGTGAAGCGATAAAGGGTGAGGGAAAGGAAAGTGGGGAGTGAGAGTGTAAATGACGGAGGGAAGTGGAAGAGACATCGTCATTAGTTACACTGAACTGACGATGGAGTAACAAAGCAAACAAAGTCATTACTGTCTCGCAACGTGGATGTGGTACATGGACAGGGACAGGCCAAACACAATCAGCAGTGCTTAACACAGACTTCTCCCCTGACCCCAGAGAAATTCCCACCAAGACATAATCGATCCAGATCAATGAAGCGGCTATGAGGGTCACAGCTCATTGCGGGGCCATCTCAGGTCAACAGCTCTGATTGGCAAGAGAGAGATGGAGCTGTCACCGTAATTGGTTCTGGCATGACAAACTCACACTATGAGGGAAAGCCTTTTTGGCCAGTGGTGAATCTGTCTTTATCCATCAACACATACACGCAGGCACAAACATGCTATGTAGGTCTATTCAATATGTCTTTATTTGTTTTTCTTCGTAAATTGAGCACTATTTCCAATAACACACTGTCACCTCCCAGTGGGACATAGTGGGTAAAAAACATTCTTTATCAATAGGGGCTTGTCAAAAATAACTAGCTGAACCTTGCACAGAACCATTGGTAATCACACATTTTCCCGGCACTATTGCACTCCTCCTATTGTACTTTAGGAATACAAAGATCGACCACAATGACTGCATCTGCTGTGTGGCATGACACTCTGACCTACATTGTGAAAAAAAGGCTTGATGTTTTCCAAAGCTGGAAAAATGAGAGTGAAAAAGATGTGAGTGGCAGTGTGGGAGTGGAGGAAGAAATACTGAATACGTGGAAATGGGAAATTAGTAGTGGTGTTGGCGGAAAATTACCCAGAACAGTCTGGTTTTTCAGTGTGAAATAACCAATTTCGACTTGAGATTTAATTTCGAAAAAACTAATACGATAGTATGTCACTTAAAGTGGAATTGAAAGAATTCATAATTGAGTGGACTAAATGGAATCACACCTACTGGCTAACTTGAATAGAGAGACAGTTTTCTCTCAATTAGTGCTGTGACCTTTACAAATGACAAGGGGTCCAGTTTCACAGTAATGTTTCAGGAGGGGAACATTTGATTTTTTTTTACTCAGTTCTTGTGCGTCTGCCATGGCTAAGTGGGCTGCAAAGTTAGATAGTTTCCTGTTTTATGTGCTTGTTATGATCAGGAGTCTGCAGAGGGTGTTTTATTTTGAAAATTCCCCGGATGCTCTATGGTGTTCCTGTGCGAGAGTCACTTCTAAAGAACGCTATTGCATTTCTGTTCGAATCACAAGCTTTGAACAAAATAATTGTTATCAGCTTGCAGTTGGAACGTGGCAAAACCATGCTTAGTGGAATCAAAATAATAATAATGAAAAAAATAACAAAAAATATGTACGGTTATTTACGGTTATTATATACGGTGAAAATGGAAACCTGTTCATGGTGAAAACCCCAGGGGAGCCAGAGGATGTGGAACTGAGAAAATGAAGAAAGCATCACCAAGGCAAATAACTATGGGAGATTGTGAGTGTGTCCATGTGTGTGTGTATGTGTGTGTGTGTGAGAGAGAGTAAGAGAGAGAAGAAGACAGAGAGAGAGTGTGTGTTTGTCAGTGTGTGTTTAAAGGCTATAAAAGGTCTGCAGATCTTGATTTTCGATTTACACAATCAGCTTTGTATGCCTCAGGCTGCCAATCAATGGTGGAAGGCAAAATCTCCCTCTTTCTCTCTCTCACACACACATGCACAATTGCTATCTATCTCACAAATGGACACACACACAGAATACAAATGTGGTGCACACGTGTACAGAATGTACAGTACAAAATGTGGACACGACTTATATCATCTGTACAATGTAAATAGCCATGCAGCAAATACTGCCGAAATGAAGCTTATAATAATATAAGGTATTTGCTTCTTAAGGTCACAGTTTGCATTGTTGATTTACTATAATGTATTACGCTGCAGGGTATACCTCACATCTCCCCACACACATATGTTCACAGGCATGTTTATAAGCACTGAGGGAGGATTCTTCATAAATGAGGGGACAGTTTGGCTGCCAGCCAATTTAGATAACCTTATAGTCAGGTAATAAATCGCCATTTTCCATCCCTCTCCATCTTCCTCTCCATCCATCTCTGACTGTTTGTGATTCTGATCTGAAATAGAATTTACCTGCATCATTTCTGTATGGAATTACAATCACAAAGATAGGAGGCGGCTGACACAATGGAGATGGATGGATGGAGAGGAATTGTGTGTGTGTGTGTGTGTGTGTGTGTGTGTGTGTGTGTGTGTGTGTGCCAGAGGGTAAGAAAAGAAAGACAAAAAGATGAACAAGAAGAAAGATGAATAAATGAAGGAGGGATTGTGTTTATGTATTTCTGCTTATATTCAGCAGTAGGTGCTCAAGACTGGTCACATGACCATTGCTGCAACCAAGACACCAGACTACCAACCTGTTGAGTCCAATATTCACCCACCTTTAATCCCTGCTTTTCTTCACAGACACCTGAGAAAACATATCTGGGTTTACATAGCTTGCTAAATGCTTGACTGTCCCTACTAACCACTTATTAACTTCCTTAACAGGAAAATCAAAATAATGAAGTGAAAGTTGCAGAAAGTTGCAATGGCTTGAAGAAATGAGTCTTGATTAGTCGAGTTGGCAACCTTTGCACGTTTTACTTGATTTAATGCTAATGACCGCTTGAAACAACTTGCAATATGATTATATGTTAATACTTTTTAATCCCTAAGCCACACAGCCATTTCAGCTGTTACTGACTTGCAGTTCTCATTTTGATGCTGCATTCAAGTCAAAGGCTGCTGTGGATCACTCACAGCCCCTGTCCAGGCAAGCAGCAAGCAGCTTCTCCCATTAACTACTACACTGTCAAAAAAAGGAGACACTATCTTGCACCACTGCTGCTGATCCCAACTATATAACAACACACCACTGAAGAAATCTGCTCTTAGTCAGTGAACCTGTGGTTGTTTCATACCAGTGATGTTGATTTTGAAATGGCATGCATTATTAATGTATGGTGAACTATGTGACGAATGCATAGGTTGGCTCTACTTTGAGTTGTGTTACATTGTGACTTTCGACTGAGTTTCGACTTCTGAAACATTAGAATTAGCTGCCAAGAAACAACTATTAAAATGCATAAATACATCACGACTCATGTCCAGATCTTAGCTGACAGCCAGAAAGTAATTGCTAGCGTGAGCTATATTGTTGAAGCATCAAGCCAAGAAGACAATTGTCACTGCACCTGACTACATATACATACTCAAATGAATAAAAAGCATGGTTAGGGGAAGGAAGCTCTTTTAGAAACGAGGTTTTCTTGGAATGGCAGCAGTAATGTTAAGTGTGAATATTAGCAGGCTAGGACAACAAAACCCAAGATAATCCCTTTGAAAAGGAAGTTTCTTTCAGAGAACATATTTTATTCCAATCAACGAATATGAACAGAGGATTACTTGAGAAAGCGCTGCAAAATGTCGTGGAAATGTAAACAAACCAATTAGAGCACAGCTTCAGCATACAATGAAAATCCTGTTGTCTTACTCTGAGCTCCTCTGTCACGAACTCTTCATGATGAATTTTGAATTGAACAAAATGTCCTCTTTTCTGCAGATGAACTATGTAAGGCTAGACCACCAAATTCACTATTTTCAGTTGAGCCAGAGAAAAAGAAAAGAAGATGAATCATGTTTGAAATCAGATTTTGAGGACTGAAATTTTGCCTCAGCAAGAATATTTACAGAACTGAGTAATGAGTTAGTGCTTTATCTGTGCACAGACATGAGCAGAATATTTTAGATGAGTTACACTCTCAGCTCTTTCTTTGCCTCTCAGCCCCTCTCCCTTTATCAAAGACAAACACGCATGTACACTTTTTCAAGCAGTAAATTGGCAATTTTTAAGATCAAAGGTGAGCTTCTCACCATATTTCCCTGGTAATTAGAAACAGACATGTTCACCCTCTCTTGCACACACGCACACACCCATATTACTGAGAGCATGCATGCTTCCTTTCCATGCAAGGCCTTTTAAGCTGAACACTGGTGTATCAAAGGGGTAGACCAGATCAAAGAGTGAACACTGAGGCCTGCCATCCTCCAAATCTGATAGTCATAACTCAGCTGGCAGTGCTACATGAATATCCATTAAGTGTCACCATTTATGTCCCATTTGTGTCCCACATGAATGCAATGTACTGCATCTGCCAAATGGTCTGACGAGCATTTATCTGGAAGCGAAGTAGATGAACATATAGGACAATAAAGCGAAATTACATAGGATGCTATTTGCGAAATGGCAACTAGGTCCCCAATCTATTTTACAGTTTTATGAGTGTGTCTGTGTATATTTTGTGTGTGATAAGTGTGACATTGTGGGGATGTACTGCACAAACCGGTTTCCGTAGCCTGCTTCAGCTCAGTGTCACATGGTATTGCTTTGGTGATTCTCTCTCACTCAGACTAACACACACACACACACACCACACACACACACACACACACACATACATATTGACACACAATCCCTGTTGACTGCTGCTTGTGTATTCATGCACAGGAACCAATCAAGCTCTGTCTCTCAACACAAGGACGACACAGGGGCTGCAGTGGAAAAGCCCAAAAGACCGACTCATTAATTCAAACTCAGTCACCCTTTACTTCTGTATGTACACTTTCTGCACATATATATATCCACAGGGGACACACTAGAGCCTTGCTACAACAGCCATCTTAATAGAATGAGGTGGATGAGAATGAGAAGAGGCTCTAAACATTCCAGTTATTTGGTGTAAGATAAAAGCAGCTAAGTTAAAATAACAGGAAAAAAAGTTGTATTTACAAAATTCACCTATTGCAAATGTTCCATTTTAGAAAGGGACATCTGTTTGCAATTGAAGCAGTGCATGCGGCAAAAATATCATGATCCTCCAGTATTACTAATCTACTGTACCATCCATAAAAACCTGTAAGACACCTGAAAATCATTGGTCCATAGCTGCACAAACAGGTCTCTCTCTCTCTCTCTCTCTCTCTCTCCAAAACCGACCTCTGTTTGCCCACATCCCAGGTGGTTAGATGCTGTTGATTAAATCCTCTCAACTCACAACAGCTTCTGAACTATCTCCCTCTTTGCATGAACAGAGTTTCTACACAAGCACATGGTCTGGAAACTGGCCACTTTACTTATGCATCACGGACGGATGGATAAAAGTTTGTGGGTGAATATTAAAGGATGACTCACGCTTGCCTGCTCTCGGAGTTTAGCTCGGTGTCCAGGTGCTCAGCAGAGTAGTGGTTCCCCTGCTCCGACAGCTCCGGGCCCCGGTGCAGCCTCTGTCCGTGGTGCTGAAAGCGCTCAGCCCTGGCCGCGCCTCGCCCTCTCCACTTGGGCAGCGGCTCATCACAGCGGTCGTACACCGCGTCTACCCGCACATCCCGCCGCGAACGAAACGGAGAGCCCGGCTCCCCGGTGCCCTGCTGGAACTTTGACGGCGTTAGGTGCGGGGAGTCCTCGGGGTCCCGGCTCTCTAGAGAGACGTGGAGACACTCGGGAGAGGCGAGGTACGGCGGGTCTGTGTCCCCCAGCAGCGGAGAGGCGGATGAGAAGAGGTCCAGGGGCCGCGCAGGGGAAGGAGATTCCCGGGGAAGACGGACAGACAGAGGCGGGGAGGGAGACTCGGAGAGGTGCCCTCTCTCGCCGCTGTCGCTCTCCTCGCCCTCGTCAGACATTGCGAAAGCTCTTGAGCAGCATGTACTTGAAATCTTTTTTGAACTATGTGACGGACATTTAACGACAAAGTTTCAGGCGCACAAGTTTCCTCTGAGCCGCGCGGCAGCGACGAGCCGAGCCTCCACCTTTACGCAAGAGCGCGCGCCAATTAGAGAGCATCCAGAGCGCGCGCACAGGGAGCCAGCCCGTTACAAAATGGGGGAAAATGAAGTGGCAACACCACAAAATAGCTCAACTTACACATTGCATTGGCTGGCAAAAATGACTACATTTTAGATTTGCATTTACTATTACAACAACAATAATGCACTTAAAACAAAACTACCTCTTATAAATACAGGATTTACTTCTCTAATCCAGTAATCTAACACACATAAGAGGCCATATATATAAACTGAAAACACATACCCTACATTTTACTAGAAAGGTGACCCTTGCAAGTAAGTTAAGAAAACTATGTCTCCCTTGTGATTGGTCTCATTTGCAGGATGGGAGAGCAATGGAGAGAGAATCTACTTGAAAGGGCTCCAGTTTGGTTGGGTAATGAAGGGGTTAACATGCCCACCTGTTGTATGCCAATTACTGTTACTGAGATAATCTTGTTATTGCTTCAGAGAACAAGCAATTAATGCTTAAAGCAATCCACATCTGTTCCCAGTGGGTTTGTCTTAGACTACACTGAGTCTTTCCTCGCTCCTTGGTAGGTTTACACAAATTCGAACACAAAACCTTTTAAGGTTTCACTCTTCAGAAATAAAAAGGAAGACAACGTATGTGTGTGGAAGTCCTTTTGTTAGTGCGCATCCTTGTGTGTGTTTGCGTGGTCTCATAATTAGAGGCAGAGACCCATTAGTCACGATGGAGACTTCCTGCACCCCCCACACAGACAATGACCAGTCCTGTCCCAGCTCTTTAATTTATCCTTGTGTTTATGCACCCTACACATGCAAACAGATCACAACTAATTAAATTAGCACATGCCACACATGAAGAAACTGTTTTCACTGGTGTTCACATTTGGGTAGAACACTTCCCAAAACTATCTAGAACGAGGTCGGCTAACTAGATCTGCCTCTATAAACACATAATGTTACTGAGTTTGTAATAAATATAGAATAGTCCATTAAACATGTAAACATCTGTTTATAAATCAAACACATTAAATTGCTGTGAGTTACAGAAACACAGGAAGACAAACTTGTTAGATTTATATTTTCAGCTGACAGTTTAACTTCAGGGTTTCACTATTTACTTTTGGTTCACTTCAGGAGCTTGAAATTGCTCAACTAAATCACAAAAGCCAGTCCTGGGAAATGTTTTAAGCGATAAAAAGTACATATCATTTCTTTCTGATGAAAAATGCAGGGACACATAAAAACTTTTCGTGTCAGATTCTAACATCTTTTGCACATTACAGTGATAGGACTAAAATGGAAAAAAAAAAACTAGGATTGATTACACATATGAAAAGAAAAACACATTTACACTGAACATTTTAATGATACTGTGGATCTGCAAGACACTCCTCAAGACTAAGGGTTCACTTTTGGCAAACGTCCAGTAAAAATACCTGCGACCTTGAGTGAAAGAATATCTAATAATAACTCATTATCACTGCTAGTTCCTTCTTGATCCAGCTGAAGTCTGAGCCCACAGGTAATACAGAGATTAGTGAGAGAAACTATAAATGAATCCCTGAGCCAATGTCAAGAGGTACTGAGAGGCTATCCCTATGTGTGTGTGTGTGTGTGTGTGTGTGTGTGTGTGTGTGTGTGTGTGTGTGTGTGTGTCAGTGTCTGCCTCTTCTGTCATATTGCTTTGGGCTTTTGAAGGAGAAAAGGGTTGCTACAATAAGATACTTAAAAAAGCTTTATCCTGGCTACTTCTGTTTTGACAACCAGCCAAGCTTACACTGCATTTAACTGCACAATATTCAAGAGGGGAGCCTGTGTCTCAATGAGTAAGTGTAACAATTACGTCGTACTCTAGTTGTCCAAGCACACTATTAATCTTCCTGCTTCACACAAGTAAGCCACTGCTGATTTGCAGAGCCCTAAAAATACACCAGACTCCTTTAAGAATGTTAATATAATAATAAAAAAAGAATTACTCATTTGGCCATTCAAAAGGGTAAATCAGTATTTGATAATGAAGGGTCTCTCTGTGGGTAGAAACTCTCTGGCCTCACCTCAATCACTGGTGTCACAGCAGGAGTTTTCTATTGTCTGTCACAGGCAGAACTCCTGCTGGGAAATCACTGATTGGGGGGTGTTTAGAAAAGCTACCTGCTTGAGAGTTTCAATCAACACAAAATAGAGCAGCAGCCTTTTTCTGTCTTCTGTGATTCGGTGTCAAATTACTGTTTCAGAGCAAAGATAGAAACCACTTAATATAGTGGGGGTTTGTAATATATCAAGCACCACGCCCTCTCCCAGTGGACCAAAAAACCCCACTAACATCTTGCTTTTGGCTTCAGTGGGATAGGGTGCAATCAGTATTCATTCCAGTGTCAAATGGCTCCGCAATGGTCACGGATATTTATCGGTTCCAGCTCCAATCAGCAGTAATGGAAACATGACACCCGGGTGGACACATTCAGTTTCGCCCCTTTGCCATCATGAGGCTATGACGCATGTTGAACTTCCGGATGTTGGCGTGTAAATAGACAGGGACATTATTGCTTTTCACAGTCAAAGGAACAACATGCAAAGGCAACATTGTTTAGTGTTGAGTATGAAAGAGAGACTGATATGAAAAAAACATTGTCACAAGCCTCCATGCTGCTTTCTACTGTTCCCTTTTGTTGGCACTTTCGTGATGTTGATCGTGACACACCAGAAAAAGAAAAAAAAAAAAACGTCAAACTCATCTACTGGCAATGGGTAATGGATCAATGGCCTGTTTTGAATGGGTTTACCTGTTTAAAAAATGCATATAGGAGCTAATTTTGGTGTAAAAAATTGTAAATGCTTGCTCAGAATGTTTGAGTTAAGATACTATATTCTTATAAGACAGGCAGAGATAAAAGGCAGGAAGAGATGGAGAACAAAGGTCACATTAAACACAACTTCAATCCCCTCTTGCAGCCCAAATATTTAACACTCTTCTCTCAGTGTTCATACAAAAACATGCAGCCCCTCAAAAATCAGATGAGAGACAAAAACATACAGAGACAGTGAGGTCTGGTGTGACAGCAGACTCCCTTCTGCTTTACAGGCTCTGCTTTCAACAGTTTCCATTAGTAGAGGAGACTCAGAGTCTCATTGTCCTCCCCCCATCTGTGGCATCACCTCACTGCTTGCTGCATCTGGTAAAAAAAAAAAAACCCAGCACCTCTGTGATGAACCCCTCCGGCAGCTAAGTCAGTCTAGTCTGTTGGACAAGCTGTTGGGGGGTTTTCATCCTCCAGTGACAGCAGGCGGCAGATGTGCCAGTTTTGGTGATGCCAGTTATCACTTCCTCGGGAGGAAACAAAGAGTTGTAGGATAAAGGTTCACTATCCTGGCTTCACATTTCACAGGCGTCTGCGTCAACAAATGTGGCATCCAGACAGAAAGTCCACCACACAGAGTCAACAGGACATTCAGCCCTGAGCTGTTTATGTTGTCGGCTGAAGAAGGGAAGCTGTAACTCTGCTGTCCCAGCAGGTTCAAGTAGTTCTCATTACCTTTGCTCCCTTCAGGTATGTAGAGCACAGCGAGCCTCTGACACTGATATATCTGAGTACGGAAAGCGCCCTCAATTCTAGTGGATGAAATTACGTTACTTGAGTTACATTTTCAGACAGCGAAACAATTTTAACTTTAAGTAGATTGTAGCAGAAATGGAATTGTCAAAGCTCACAAAGTAAAGCCAGATTACCATTTAATCTCCACTGACACACACACAGACCAAGCCTTTAGAAGAATAAAAGGTCACATGCATACGAAAAGGTGACAGTGATAAGCTCCATGTCCCAATGTATGTTCATGTACACTGACAGAAAGGCTGATAGTAGTACACCTGATCATATGCATTCAAGCTCACACCCAGAGCATGCACACAGATGAAGCACACGTGACACAAGAAAGCTGCCTATGCAAACAAATAATTTACTGAACAAGCCATGCCATGAACATAATTTGACTGTTACACATGCCAGAAATTCTTCTAATTCTCAAAGGTGAGGACTTTGACACTGGACAGCAGGATTTGTGTCCTGATTCCCACATGTTGTTAGGCTTGTAAACACGGTCAAGATTAGGAAGAGATTGTGGTTTTGATAAAAAAAAAAAAAAAAACTTAACGAGTCAAGTCATCCTATCTCATTTTTGAAGTCAGCAATGATTGAATATCTAACCAAAACCACATTTTATACCTGATTTTGACCGAGTGGTTTGAGTTGTATAATATGTCAACACAAACATTTCCTTGTTATGTCAATAAAAAATGGAATCTAGGTGGGAAAAAAAAACATATTAGGTTATGCAAATGTTAAACATGAACAGACTCTTTAGGAGCTGTACACAGAAAGAAAATGACAGATGGTAGAAAGGGTGACAAAAATCAATCATCCAATGAGTCATGGTGTCAAATTTTTTCATCCCTGCGTCTGTCCTCCTCGTTTTCACACGCTGTCTATTCATTCCTTTTGCTGTCAATGCCTCACCCTCAGCTCATTTAGTCTAGTCCCAGTTCCTATTACTGTTTCATCAGGTCTGGGGGCAAAAGTTTTCTGCACAAAACATGATATACTTAATAGGACTGTAGAGACTTTCATTTTAAATTTACATTCACAGTATTTTCATAGCCTGCAGGGATTATAAAGTAGATTTCATTGACACTGTTTTTTTTTTTTATTGTGGTGCTTTGGGGCAATATTGTGGAGATTCTTGGAAATCAAGAATATGCAAATCCAGTGGTTTGAAGGCATCACCTTCTGTATGGAGGATTAAAGTAAAAGATGTTTTCAATCATGCAAGATGCACCAAAAATCCTTTCAGTCAGCCGGTCCATCATCTTTGGTTTCAACATTTTAAACTTAACCAAACGTTGGAGTGGCACGCAAATATTTAGCTGAGGTGGGTTCTTGAGTTGACAATAATCAAGCCTCACTGTGAGTGAGTGATTGAATTGGGCTAAGAAGTGTCACAACGGTACCATAGGTCATGGGTGAATCTAGCAACCTGGCTTCTTCTCTCATTGATTTCGGCAGGCCAATCAGTGTTAATCTGTCACAGTAAGAAGGGCACGAAAGCCAATCACTCACATCCTCCATCGACCTCATGATAATTTTATCTGTTACTTGATCAATGACCTGCCATGGCATCAATGGGTGACACTCCCCTGAGGACAGCAGATGATGGTGATGTTTCCCTACAGATTTGTTCTTTACGTTACTCTGTATGTTTACTTCATTCTCTCTTCTGTTCCAAACAGCAAGATTCTTTACAGCTGTGTTTGAAGTAGCGGCCAGATATCGGAGTCAATCCATACTCTATGCATATTTGATTGGTTCGGAGCAACGGGAGAAGCATTGAGGTGTTTCAAACTTTTATTATGTCTGCGTGCCAGGATTTGATGAATGACTTGTGACAGAGCTTTTAATGAGGTATTCTGCCAACTGGCCTTTATTAAACACATCAGACACATTATGTGTGCGTAGCTCTGCGCAGGTGTCTGAACTACAGACCCACACTGATGAGATTATGTACACACATACAAAACCATGCAAATTAATGCAAACGAATGCTTTGTGAAAAATTGTCTTTCTCTTTCTTCTGATACTACATAAATATATTCAAAGCCACGTCTGATGTGCCAAAAACATACAGTGTACTGTACAATCTACCTCTCCTGGCACTGAAACCCAGTTTTTTTGATGAAAAAAAAAAAATCCCTTCATACCTTAAAATCACTTGGATGTAGCAAACACTTTGGCCTTCCTGTGGTATGTGCAGATTGAAATAGTCCCCACCTCTAACTCCACCCACCCCTCCACCACTGACCTGCAACTCCAGCGTACAAGTCATAAGATACAAAGTCATGCAAAGTTTTCTGTGAGAATTATCAACCATAATCTAACTCAGCCACTTAGCTACCAGGCAAAATGTGCTGAGTGACATTTGTGAACTAAAATGTCCAGTCAACATTTGACATGAATCATCATGTAAGTTGGAAGGCTAACGTTGGCTAGCATTATCTAACACACTGCAAATTTGTGGGGCAGAGTCAATGGATAAAACACAAGAAAAAAAATAGTTTAATATCAGTTCTGTGGCAAAACAGTGCTCTAGAAAATAAAAACAATGGTGACTTCAAACCCAAGTTTTCTCCAGATGTTTGGCTCTCATATTTTCAGATCCTTTGGTAGTACGAGTCTCAGCATTTCTCCTTTTGATAAGTTGCAACT
This sequence comes from Centropyge bicolor, assembly GCA_037975185.1. NCBI lineage: Eukaryota > Metazoa > Chordata > Actinopteri > Pomacanthidae > Centropyge > Centropyge bicolor. Next base: position 232,529 of record JBBMOC010000026.1, read on the forward strand.
GAAAAAAGAACACTTCTCTGCCATAATTTGGAAAATAATGACATTTGTAATATACAAATACATAGACCTGGCTTCTCCTCTGATACCGTCTCATTTCACCATAAAAACACAATAGGGACATGTTAACAAGGTTAAAACCTCGATTTTCATTTGAGGGGGTCTTTTACATATAAACACACACTCAGGTTCATGGGTAATACTGCAGTAATGTAACATCAAAATGCAGCTCAAACACAGCTCACTGACATGTACATTTATTTACAGCCTAATAAGCCTTACTAACATTATAATTTTATGTATTAAAAAAAATCCATGCTTCTCTCTACTTGCTTCGGTGCATTCAGTACGTTCCAATCACAACGTCACTTCACTTTCCATAATGACTTCAAGTTATTATGGGAAGTAATGGAAAGTGTTTCTGGTTCAGCTGAAAAAGGCTGTGTGTGTGTGTGTGTGTGTGTGAGAGTGTGTGTGTGTGTGTGTGTGTGTGTGTGTGTGTGTGTGTGTGTGTGTGTGTGTGTGTGTCATTGTGCCTGCCCTTGGAGGAGGAAAATTCAGCAGACGGAAGAATTCAAGGGGAAAAATAAAACTCATTATTATTAAGGACAAAGGGAGAAGTGAACACTAAGCTCGCTCATGGCCAAAGTGACTGCTGGTGCTTGATGTGATTTTGAATTTCTTCTGTTCAGCCCAGTGAGTACTGCCACCAGAGGGCCAAGGGAAAAAAAGGACAACTGACATTATTCTCCTGATTAAACTAACTAAAGGAAAATGTAGTCAGGGGTTTCACTTATGTGTGTAAGCTCCAGGATGCATCCCTGACAAACTCTGGTTTGAATAATGACAACTACTGGACAAGTAAAGCTCCATTTCCTTGTCAAAAACTTTACTTTGAGATTCATCTACCTAGAATTCACAAATCCACAGATGGAAAATAAATTTTAAGGATAAACTGGTTTGTCTAAAACGATCAGCTTTTCCCAAGTAAATGTGCATTGATGGATCACTTGCTGACAATTACAGACTTTTCACAGATAAGCAGCTGCTGATTTTTGTGCCCTGGGGATGATAGTCGTCACTCCAACTAGCAGTCCCTGCAAAGTGAGGAAAGCAGTTTCATTCCATGCAGAGCGGATCATTGGAGTAATACCTGCCACCAATTATCCTCACCAGTGGCCTATGCTGGGAGGATCAACACTGTCTCTGGCTCTGAGGCTGAACAGCTGGAGCAGTGGATGCATAAGGGGAAAAAAGCACTAAAGTCACAGAGGAATCGAGCAAGAGCCGCCTCCTACTAAGTAAATGAACCACCCGGGCTGAACTTAAATGAATGAAAATCTAATTTTCAAATAATTGTAATTGATTTCACCACAGGACAGACTGAAAGTCTGTGTGCAATGTTTGATGAGAAGACACAACTGTTTATGGCAATGGAAATATGGAACAATAACTAAAACAATGTAAATGTTAAAGTCATCACTTTGAGGAAAAACAAGCTAAGTGGGTATTGCATGCTACCTAAAATCCAAATAGGAAAAAACTAAACTGAGTAAAAACAAAAAGACTTAAATCATCACAGTGACTAGAGGAACTGGCCGCCTGATGTCATCAAAAATCTTACTTAATACCCATTGAAGACCATGTGCACTGATGGCAAGACACACAGTTGCTTTTCTCAAACAGCATTACATGCATTGGCAATTAACATGATACAAGGTTTATTTGCTGAAGAAATCCTAAGTCAACAACACAAGCCCCTTCTTTTCACTGTGATGTGTAAACTGGCACATTCTCCATTGATTTGATTCGAGTGTCACGTGAACATTTCAGCAAGAGGAACACTTAGGTGTGCAGTTAATATAATGTATGAGCATGCACTACAACCAGCATACCTCTCATGTTGAATCATAAGCTTGAATTTAATAAAGCAAATGAGAGACATGTTACTGCCAGCCTGATATGTGTAATTAATTTGCAGTAAGGCAGTCTCATATTGCAGGTGAATATAAGGGACTGGCAGTTGAAGAGACAGACGAGAGGACATTCCACGACACGACTCAACAACAAAACACTATGATCAAAGACTATGATCTTTCCTTAACTTTAAATAAGTGGTGTATCATCTACAATTGACCACACTTTAACCATGCTGTACCTTTCTCCAATATTTCCTGAGTCTTAGCCAAATGACTTAAATGCATAAATCCCTTCATCATGGAAAAGAAAAATGGAAAGCAGTGAACATTTGCAAATAAGTGCTGTCAATATTTTGATGAGAAACATATAAGATGGCATTTCCAACACTGTATTTTTGAATGTATTCCATCATCATGACAAAGAAACACAGCCATCCCATCATTCAGTCCTCATGTCCCTTCAGTCTGGAAGTTTCAACAAACTGTCTTTGCACTGTGCAGTAGCGACTCCTTGTCTACCTGAATCCAGTTTAATGTATAAGAATAAACCCCAGTTGCTATTCTGAGGGAAAGAGCAAATATGAGTGGAGTAGCGCTCTAATGTCAACCCACAATATATCTCCATCTACAGCAACACAGGTCTTCTCTCTAACCATAAATGATTCCACAATACATCTAACTCAAACCCTCTGGTAAACCCACACAAGGCTTACTCCACTGTCTTGTTACACCTCAGGGTTCTTCGCCAAAAGCCCTTCATCTCAGCCAGTCTTGACAGCGATGGGAAATCCATGCTGTCAATTAAAGAAGTTTAGCAGAAATGGAGCGGTTACATTTTCTTTTTACACTTCTGAACAAAGACGTGAAGATGATACAACGCTGTCGTGTTAAGAGTGAGTGCTTTTCCATGACAGCTAGTGGTGTGGTAAAAGACAGCAGTCAACTAAATGCATTTAATTGTGGAAGTAGAAGAGCACTTGGACAGCAACGACCTCTGCCAAGGCCAGTAGTCCACTCCTCTATGATATGTAAGTCTCCAAGCACAACCACTATATATGTCTGGATATATTTTCCAAATTATGAGAATTAAGCCAAAATTTGGTTGTGTTTAACTGAAGCCTCATCATCTCAGTTGAACAAGTATTATGTACTTCTAAACTGGACATATTCCACATGCTTAACATTCATTTGTGAAAACCAGGATACAACAACACGATTCCATAAATATCATCACAAACATGGCAGAAATTTTTACTTGTCAAATTTAAAATTTGCATACAAAAAACCCTTGTTGAACAAACCCGGCTTGATTAAGTAATTTCATATTTAGACACATAGTGAAATAACTGCAATATCTGTCACACAGAGTAGAAATCAGAAAGACTACAAATATAACCACAGTATATCTGTATATCAAATGTTGAAACAACAGAATGAAGCTGTACTAACACACAACATCAGTCGTACCATATTATACAGGAACACACTAATCACTTTGTAATTATAGCTGTTTATGTGTGTGTAATTATGTTTCTATAGCCACACATTAGTTTGAGAAAAAAGCATTCTCTCATGAAACTGCTGACCCCAAGCAATTTCTGTATCGACTTGTTACCGAGCAACTACACGTGCAGGTTACCCCAGAAGATTACTGATACCTTTACTGGTACAGGCAAACAGGCCAAAGCAAAAATATGACTTCCTTGTAAGAGATAATGAGAAATTTAAAAACTAGACAAATATGAATCAAAAACAAGAATTATCTAGTCTTTCTAATCTCTTAATCTTGATCCTTGTGTTTGATCATCTCAATTCGTTGTTTCAGACCACAGAGACAATATATAACTGATCCTTGATATGTTTTATCTTGGTTTTGGACAGAATTTTTTTTATTCATTAATATTTTTAATATTCATTTATTTATTTAATTTTTTTTTTCTCTAAATAAAATAAAATAATGCCAGCACTCCAATGATTTTACACATGAATACCAGTTTACTAGTCATGGTCAATAATACTCAGCCTGTGATGTCATCGTTGGTTCTAGCGGAGCTTTGTCAAGTCTGAACATGAAAATGTCCGTTGTTTGGTTGAGTATGTAACCGACATGCATCCAATTTGAGTGAGTTCTCCAGGATTCTCTCTCTCTGTGTGAAGGGAAACACCTGAGAGTAAGGTTTTAGTAAATGTATCAGCATTTCCAGGAAATATATAAAACCCAGGCCTCACATTGGGCTACATTTTGCGTGAGTTTTTTTTTTTTTTTTTAGATTCTCACAATAAATATGAGGCCACACTCACATTGACCTGAAGTTTAAAAAAAAACTGGTGGCGGGTATATGAAAGCAAGAGGAAACAATAAATCTCAAGCCTGTAACTGCCCTCTGTTCATTGATATTTATTGTTTTCTAGACTCCTGGAAAGGCTTCCACTTGGTTCATGAACTGCACATAGACCTGACAGAAAAACTAAGCATCCCTTCTAGTCTCCAGCTCCCTTGCTAGTTGAGTGAAATAATATTCTCAGCAAAATTGAGCGGCTTATGAAATACTATCATTCAACAAAATTAGTTTCTCCTAAAATGAAAGAAGTTGATCTTACGACTATCTCCTCATTTCATTAGTCAGTAAAATACATTTATTGCCGCAATTGCTCACTTTCTTTTTCTTCTTTCCATCCACCACCATAAGGTTTGGTTCACTGTGCATACAGACTGTATGTGTGGCTTTATGTGAATTAGAATTCATCACTGCATGCTTCATCTGTGCTGACTCAGAGTTTAATTTATATTATAAAGCAGGTCTATTCTGTCTACATAATTCTCAGTCATGCATGTCAGTCATTCACTCAAGGCGTCAAATCAAAAGCCATACACAGATGCACAATCAAATCAACCTCAATCATTACATTATTAAAAGAGGTTTAAATTTCAAATGCATGCAGCCAAACACATTTAAATACATCAGCGGTATAAAACGTTACAGGGCCAATATTCTCAAGAGAAGACCCTGTTATTAATGCCAAGCTTCAATTCCAGTTTCACAGACTTAGTGGCCCGACTGCATCAGCCAATGCTCCACTGCCTACCTGGCAGAGTGAGAAACTATCTCCCAGTGACTGCTGAAATTCAAATGAGACGTCTAGTTTTTCCCAAGCATTTAAATGAGATGAAGTATTGGCTGTCAGTGTCAGCTAATGATCATGCCAGGATAACCCGAGGCATTTAAATGAAGGAGAGTGACGGGTGATGCTTCTAAATGAAACGGTACATGCAAACGCTGAGGCCATATTATATTGTGTTTCTCTGTGCTGAAGGTTTAGCTTTAACCCTCCATGACTTGCTAACAGGATTAAGACATCTTATGCACAGCAAGACACCGTTTTGAATGCCCACACTCCCGGGGAAATCTGTGGAGAAGAAGGGAACAGCAAACTCATCCACAGCCCCCTAAACAACCATTTGCCCTTGAGAAAGGGCACTTATCACCTCTTGACACCTCTTACAACATATCATGATGTTCTGCACGCGTGAGCTCATCCGGTGTTGCATTCATGCTTCTTCACCTTGCTGGTATCAGTAGATTATGTGCCGCATCAGCACGTGCTGTTAGCTGAATAGAATGGGAAAAAATCGAAGCTGGCCTTAATTTTTTTTTTTTTTTTAATGTCATTTTAGCGACTCTGATGTGACTGCACTTTAACTCTTGTAATCCTGTGAAAGCTGCCACTCCCTCGGTCTTCCAATTCATAGTCTCCTGCTAAACATTTCTGCACTTGTCTGGTTTATTCGAGGATGTCAAGAAGTTATCTGAATCCTGTATGTAATAGGTCTATATGCTCATGTGATAAACATGATGGGGGATTTAGTGCTCCCAGCAGAATCCCTTGGTATGCCTCTTGAATTTTTTGAAGGCCCTTTGCAGAAGATCGCAGAATTTTCTGCTAAGTATAACTAAACATCTGCACAAAAGGTTACAAATGCAACTATACTCATGACAAATAATTGTTCGTAATAATTGTAGCTCAGTCAGAGACAATTGCCTTTTTGTGAAATGACTATTTATAGCAAGTGTTTATGCAGATAGTTTTGGAAGAAAGAGATTCTGTTCTTTGATAAAGCCTGAAAAAAATCAAACCTGATGTATGTGTTTATGAGCCACTGATGCTGAAACATGAATGAGGCAGCTGATTCCAGTCATTTCATACAAGTAGGACTTAATTGCTCTGCCTCAACGTGCCATGCTCCACATACAACCCTGATTGCAAAAAAAAGTTGGGAGGCTGTGTAAAACATAAAAATGTGATTGTTTGCTAATCCTTTTTGACAAATACTCAACTGAAAAGACATTTACTGTTTTGCCTCATCAACTTCATTGATTTTTGTAAATATCTGCTTATTCTGAATTTGATGGCAGCAACACTTTTCAAACAAGCAACAAAAGACAGTGAAAGTTGTGCACTGATCCAAAAACACCTGTTTGGATCATTCCACAGGTAAACAGGTTCATTGGTAACAGGTGATGGTATCATGATTGGGTATGAGAGGTTCATCCTGGAAGGATTCAGTCATTCACAAGCAAGGATGGAGAGAGGTTCAACACTTTGTCAAACACGTGTTTGTATAAAGGAGATTACTACATAGGCTCAGGAACACTTTGTAAAACCAGTTATAAACTAGCTATAGTATTTGTTAGCTACCTTCTCGTTTACACTCATACAAAAGACTTATCCCTGTAATAAAGTTGAGGCTTTTCCGGTGTGTACCCCCGCCTTCCGCCCAACGTCAGCTGGGATCGGCTCCAGCCCCGCCGCAAAGGATAAGCCGTTATAGATAATGAATGGATGAAAGAACTACATTCTACTCCTCATGCATGTGTTAAATTAATCCTCCTTTGGATAAACATAGCAGTGAGCTTTAGTGTTGACATTTTGGAGGTGCAAGATTTTCACTTGATAGCAACATTATTCTGGAGATAGTTTTAACGACTTTGAGCCTCTTTAGTTTTTTATTTTTTATTATGTAGCCCAAGTCGCTAAGATAAACAAATGAATACAGGGTTAGGTGTTTGATAAAGAGAATGCTGCTGAAACATATCTTGACTTAGGAAAAATAACGGCAGCCAGATGAAAAAAAAAAAAGGGCGCATGTAGGCAGTGTAAAGTCTTCAGGCACAGCTGTATTCCTCTGACTAGATAAAGTTGAAGGTTTTAAGGCTGGAGGTGAGCTGGGGTGTTATGGATTTGAAAGTTATCTACAATACAAAAGACAGGAGAAGAGAAGGAGAGAGAGGGGGATTTCAATCTGTACACCTGGAGAGGTGCGCGCCAGTTTGTACTGTGTGCACTTGTCTTATTTTATGAACACAGTGTGAGAGTTAATGATGAAGACTCCTTTGTCTGAGGCAGGGAGAGCACAGTATCTGCACACACTGTGTTCAATGTGTTTTGCCAAAATAAACATCTCCCCTCCATAAAACACAAGCATCGTTTAATCTGCCGGCTTGCCGCTCGGTCGAGGTTCCTGCTCGTTAAACAGGATGGAGAGAGTCTGTGTTTGCGTGTATGTGTGTTTGTGTTTCTCTACTGTAGGTGTACCCACTGAGCAAAAGACAAGAGCTGACACCGACTAACAAATCGTGGCTGCCAGATGAAAAACGCACTGTTTCAAAAATGACAAGTTCCCTGGAGCTTAAAAAAAAACCTTGTGTTAAGTTAGGTGACCATGCTTTTTTTCCCTGATTTTTTGCTTTTGGAAATGTTTTATGGGCCTTAAAAGTACGAGCATTTTTCTCAACCAACAACGGAGGGAACTTAAAGTAGGGTTATGTATTGGTGCAGACAACTAGATTATTTAGCTGACTGACCATCGACCAATCCACAGTAAATTCTTTAAAATAAATTTCCACCTTCAGTTGCATCGCAGTCGAATCAGTTTTTAATGTCGCCTTAGCCTCATGTTCTCTGACGCAAAAAGGGAGAAATAGAGCGCTGGTATCTGATCGGTATCTGGATCAGTACGGGGAGAGAAAGAGTTCAGATCAGCTCAGAAAAAGGCTCAGCAAATGAATGTTCTTGAATATTTTGGGGGGATTTGAATGGCAAAATGCTGAACAGAGCAAAATGAACACACTTTTTAATTTAATGGTTATTCCTTGCTCCTCTTTAGTTTTTTGCAGGGAGAAAGAAAAAAATGACAGGTGTGCGTGTTTCCTCTCTGAGGCAAAACAGGAAATGGTGGCTTGTGCAAGTAATTGGGCTCAGGTGCTCATGCATAGACTGGGGCAGGACTTTTCTTTCCACTCACACACACACATGAGGAAAAAACAAATACACACACAAAAAAACACAGGCTTTGCATTTTGCTTCCTTTCAACTCAACTGCCTACGCGCCCTTTTCTCAATCGCTTCCACACACCAGCTTCCATTGTGCCCTCTCTTAAGCCGCCTCTGTCCATCACATACACACGACACACAGTCTGTCCTCTCCTTCCTCATTCTTCTCAGTGTGCCCCCAGACTCAAAGGAGAGAGTTTGGAGGGAGTCAGCGGTGTCATGTAAAATATGGATAAGGTTGCGATGTGAAAGTTTGGACTACTTGAGCTCCAACACAAGACAGAGGGGAGGCTGGGAAGGGGGAGAAAATAACAACCTGAGAATAATGTGAGCCTTGCTTCTTGCAGCAGACAACACATACTGTGATCTACAGGAGTTTGAGTAGGGCAGAGAAAGCAGGGACACAGCAAGGGAGGGAGGGAGGGAAAATGAAAAACAGAAATGAGAGAAAGAAGGTAGAGGTGCACAGACAGGAGCAAGACAAGGGAATATGAATAGATTTAAAAGTCATATTGATTACAACCGTTAATCTCCTGAAATGTAGTACGCTTACTGCTTTATTCAAAAGTAATGGAAGCAGACCCTTCACTCAATCTTATTTTCCTCAATGGCAACAGAGGAGGAGCAAACTGTGCCAACTTGCTAATGGGAGAAGATGATTCTGTAATGAATTACAAAAACTAATCTTCTCATTTCTGTTGTCTCTCTCCGTCACCCCCCCACACACACACACACACACACTCACACACACACACACATACACACCAACACCTCCACAACCTCACTCCCACAATCGCATTACTTTTCCCCAAGGTTCCTCACAATAAGATTGCCTCACAATAGTTGGTGATTCAGTTATAGCAAATTCAATACAAGAAGAAAAGCTGACTGGGAATAGGACCGAAGAGCAGGACAGAGGCCTGAGGAATTAAATCCAGATTCCTCTCCGGTGTACAGTATTAAAAAGATTCGGTATTCAAGTCTAAATTGGAGGCCAAAAATAAAGCTGGAGAAGGAGGAGGTTGTTGCTGAAAGGTTATTCTTTCCCCACAATCAAGCATAAGAGGAGATATGAGGAGCTGCCTGAGAATTGCCTGGCTTATCTATCATGGTGCAGAGCAGCCACTTGTCTCAGGCACATTGTCTCTCTCTCTCTGTCTTTTACTGTCTCTCTCTCTCTGTCCTACTTTATGCATCCTACTGCCTCTTATCACAGTCTTTCAGTGACACTTCACCTCATTTGCAAATTGAATATCAGAGCACGGAGGTGTATTTGGATTGTATATTTGTCTGTAAGGTCAGTCGGTGTGGTTCTGGACAGTCATTGCTCAGAGTAATTATTTTCAACATACTACTCAACATCACCAGGGACTTAGCAGATTTTCCAGAAACATGGTTGAAATTCAACCTGGAGTTATCATACAGGCCCACGCACACACACACTAAACCACTAACCATCTGAAATATAATCAAGACCAAGACCTGATACAAAAGGAAAACTCATTGCACCAAAACAAAGGCCCCGTTCTCTGAGCTGACATGTTGCATTGGAGAGGTGATAAATGGGCAAATTGACCTCGAACAGACCTTCAAATCATATTTTTCATTGACACCCAGACAGGGAGACACAGGAGGTGAATGGAGGCAAGCAGGAGATCAAAGTACATGGGCTGTGAGCTATAAAACTTATTTCATGAAAACCACACACACACACACAGTTTGTGATATTTTCAAAGGTTGTATTGATTGATAGAGAAGACAGCAGACGCGTAATAATGACTCTAGAGGTTGGCACTGTAGGATGTCAAACTTCTGACATTTTAAGAGAGAAAAGCTTCGTTCACAGATACACAGTATGTGTGAACAAACACACACACACACAGTCATTCAAGCTGTCTTTTCTCTTAGGGAAGAGAGATCACTTAATCCTCTGTATTACACAAGGACAGGCTGTTCCTTCCTCCCAAAAACTAACTGGACAATGTTACATACCAATGCAAACATTTATAGCTTCTGACATTATATACTGTGAAACTTACACGTTGATTTTGTCAGAGATGTTTTATAAAAGGCCCGTTCAGTTATTAAAATTACTTTTGGAGTAATTACATGGTTTAAAGGCCAAAAAGTTATTTCGATTATGCAGGCAATGACCAATTACTGTTAATTTACATGTATTAATTTAATATTGAAACATGGCGGTCAGACTGAAACAGCTCAGTCTGTAGTCAAAGGGCTGTTTCCATATGAAACACTGTTCAAAGCCTCAAACAAAATGAGTATGTTCCACAATATCTGCTAACCTGCGAAGAATGGACTGTACTTCCCCCCAAAGCTATATTAAAGTTGTCTGTGAGTTCAGAGGATCACTCACTTGTTCATTATTAAATTTACAAGCTTTGCTCTCAATTGTCGGCAATGAAAAGAAAACAAATGACTCTCAGGATGATGAAATGAAAGAGATTTTTTTTCCTCCACTCCTTCTCCGCCTCCTCCTCTTTCCCTCTCTCTAATGGCCTTAATAAATTATTTAAACAGCGTTAAACAAGACGCAAAGTTTAATTAACTCAGGCTGCCCCACAGAGCTGGAAATTAAACTTTTTTTTTTCACTACTTTGTCTTTTGTCTTCTCATATTCAAGCTCACACGTTATATTGCTCAGTATTTCAGCTTTGTCCAGCACAGAGACAAGACCGAATGAATGCGTCAGCTAATCCTCTTCAGCTTTTTTTCTCACTCTGCACAGCACAGAAATTAATTTACCATAGCTTAAAGTTACATAAGAAGCACAGGCACATATAAAAACCTTCAACAGACATCAACAGATGTCCATTATCTTTATGATCGATCCAAGGCCAGAAGGACGCATGTGTGAAAATTACACTTCATTTATTGGATCTGTCTGAGGCAGGATGTCAATGAGTGCAGCAGGTAATCCAGAATCCCTGAGTACACAATAAATAATGAATTTCTCATATGTCTATTTACTTGAACACGGGGAAGTACGAGACCTGCGAACTAAGCTTCTCCAGCAAATACCTATGACAGCAACCTGGGTCATCTACTGACTAATGTGTGCATAGATTGTTGGCTTTAAAAATGTTTGCTCAGTGGACTGATTTAAAGTAACATTGTTCAGAGTACGTAATGTGTTACTGCACTTATGCTACAAAAGCCAGCATAATGTTTTCACATCACATTATCTTAAAAAGGCAAAGAGGCACCTTTTGCCTCCTTATTGTAAAAAGCACACACACAAACACAAATCTTTGAAGCCAGAGTTTTCACTGTTGACCTTGGAAAAAGTGAACAAAAAGAATCAAAGAATGTTCACGTGGTAAAAGGTATATGTGACCAACCATTATTACATGACAGAAGATCCAGAATGAGCAAAATCTGTGTGCTGATGAACACTGATGAACACTGAACACAGATGTGATTAAAAGTTCCAGGGACATTTTGTTTAGTGGATCTTAAGTTTTGTACTAAAATTATTTAGACAGGCCATCTTTAATATAGTCACTTACTCATCACTCCATCATGTATACATGCATGTTATGTCAACCTCAACCAGATATCCAGATGCTGCCTTTTGGATATGTCTTCTCTTTTCAAGCAGTTCAAGCCTGTTAGGACATAAAATACACAATTAAGTGAAACTTTCTGACATCCAGTGTAAGTATGATTACTGTCATGGTACTGCAACATTAATTCTGCAAGAGCCATCTATTACTGTAGAAATACACCAATTTGGAGATTAAGCTAATTCATCAATTTCCCATTTGCAACAAAATTAAGTCAATCAATTTTAATTAGTTAACTCAATATCAGAAACTGTAAATTTTCCTTAAGGGCTTTAAAGTCTGGATGGCATACACCCTCTATGTTAGACCCTATATTCAGATAGAGTATGTACGTCCTACTACTGACCAGCCCCCACCCCCTTTTCTTGTACTGACAATGGAAGTCCTTATTGTGCAACACATGCACGCATGCAATGATGTTGATGTTCCATTAAGAAGGAGAAGACTTTAAACATCAAAAGATGAACTGGAGTGCTGCTCCTCTTTGCCAACAGAGCAACATTTTTTCAAGTTAGTTATCGTGAGTAATGAAAGGGTCTTTCCTCACAACTAATTAAATTTGTCGAGCTTGGTGTCCAGGCCTGATAAATATACAGTAATAGCACATTCAGCGGTATTAGGAAGCCCTCATTTCTTGCTTGACTCTTTATCTGGTCCTGGCCTTCAAAGAGAAACAGAGAAAGGGAGACAGAAATGGAAGGACTTCGTGATAATGAAGTGAGAGGAGAACGAGGGAGGAATGACAAAAGAGGAAGAAGATGAGACAGACGCTTGCAATGTCGCGTCTCCTGTCCAAACTTATTTTCAGCCAGAATTATTTTTCATTAGCGCTCATGACAGACTTATGATTCACAGCTGCTCACAACCTGTCCTTTCCCTTTTCACTCTTTTGTCTCAACGTTACCCAAAACACGCACACACACACACACACACACACACACACTATAGCCTAACACGTCCTTCCTCCCCTCTTTCAAACTTCAGCCAGATTTAATTAACAAGTAAAAGAGTACAAACTCCCGAAGGAAAACAAACACAAATAGCCCCTTAAGAAAGAGACGTGTCAGTTTATAGTTTGCGTGGGAGCAGCTGCATTCAACAACATATGAGGTGAGAATGGACAAGAGACAAGTAGCTGCTGTATATATATATAGCATCATCAGTCTGTGGAGAAGTAGCTGAAAGCCCATCTGAACAAGTGAAACAGGAAACACAGAAGAAGCCAACTATCCAAGAAGCCAGTCACAGTAATGAATGCTTCTATATACATACTGTATGAGTGCAATAATAGAGCTATACAACAGCTCTCGTGGTGGCCAGAATCTGAACCCTTGCACCTTCAAATTAAAAGCCATCTAGTCTCTCTGTTTCTCACACTTCTTAGCTGCTTCTCTCAGTCTACTGATGCAACAAATTGCATATCTAATGGTAAATACACAGCGCTGTTTATAATCATTCAATTCCATTTATTGTTATTTTTTATTGTTATAAATAGTTTCTTTTTTTTTTATTAATTACAATATAGTTCCTCTTTCTGGACCTCTAAAGGTGTAGATTGTTCTCTGTTGACTGGTGATCTAATGATCTGTCTGTTGTGAGCTCTCAGTTAAAAAAAAGACCCAAATGCAGAACAACAGACAGACAAGCTGACGAAACAAAACGCCAGTTAAAACATAAGGCTAATGTCCAGACAACGAAACAGGGCAACAACAAAAACTGAGGGAGCTGGCTGAGGCAGATCCAAGAACAACGAGGAAGAGAAAATCTAAACTTAACAAACCTTTGTGGCTCAAGGACCACAGACAGGAGATGACGACACAAGCAACAAGTACAGATGACCTGACAAGTGAAAGAGAGAAAACACACTGACTAAACACACAAGGAGCTAATGACTAACGAAACACAGGTGATACAGAAAAAAGGTGAGGGAAAAACACACTGGCAGAAGAAGTCAACAAACACAAAGACTGACAACAGAAAACAAGACAAAAACCCTTTCACTTTCAATAGCCTACTCAAACTGTGGTGCCTTAACAAGCATATGTCAGGTTAGGAAAGACAGCTTGTAGAAAGCGAATGGCTGAATGACAACTAGTGGCAGGAATTATGTTCTTTTATCAAAGCTGGTGCTGTTAGTTGTTGGCAGACAACACAGCAGTTTAATACAGAAGTGAGATGGAAAAGGCAGTACAAAAAGAAATTCTGTATGACTGAGGAGAAAAGGAGTTTTCAGGAAAAATGGACCAGTTCAGACCTCGGGGGACAGATAAAGTGAATCTGCAAAAAGGTGAATGAGGTTTCCTGTGCAGCCCTCCATCATTTGCTGGCTCCCTAAATTGGCACTTAGTCATCAGAACTTTGAGAACTCCTGTTTTAAAAGAACCCCACTGCTGTCAAATGTGCTCTGATAGAGGCTTCATACTAAAGTATAACCGCAGATTTGTCAGGTTTTGAAAAGCACTGAGGTTCTTGGTATGAGCCTTGGATGCACTGACAGGAGACAACTGGACATCAGTGAGCAGCCTTTGGTGTAACAGCACACCTAATTCATGACAAATGGAAACTGGCCCTGTTCACTTTAAATGCGGTGAATACAGAGGAAAGACATTTTGCTGAAGCATGTACTAGTCAGTTTCTTGAAGTTGCAAAGTAGTAATAATAACAGACAAGCTCACCACTATAGGAGCTGCTAGTGCTTGCAACAAGGAGTCAAGCATCCAAGCTTAGCGTAACACAAATTATACAATGGGTCCATGACAGCCGGCTTGACAGTGCTTTAGCCAAGTGTGGTAAAATAGTCAGACATTTCAAATACAGCACAGTTACAAGTTCAGCATGCCTCTCATGAGCAAGAGGAGTCACTCATCCAGGGTGTACCCACTGGCTGGAAATTAACTCTTAAAATGATAAAGCAGGTCCAAAAATTACCCACTGAAGGCAGCGCTGGCACAGTAGAAGCACAGCTTAGCCTTGGCTGAATATGACGGGAGGCAAAGTCTGCTGGAGCCACGCAGGTAAGGAGGTTTTCTCCAATTTTATTCTCCTGCAAATGCAATTAATTTAATAGTCACTTTGTTATTGCATTTTAGAAATAATTTAGGCTTTAACTGAATAAAAAGTGCAGTCATTCATTCTGTTGCTCTTGTGTTTTTGTAGGTACATCACTGAGCTCCTGGGTGGTGACAGTTATGTGTCCTGTTTTGTGGTGCTGTCTGCGCTCCACCTCTTGTGTATGATGGAGGTCTCAGATGTTGACCTTGCCTTCATATAGTGTGATTTCAAGGCTGCACACACAGAGGACTGTCATGACTAATGGTAGCAACAGCTCTCAATCCCAGATTCAAGGACCTCAGGTATCTGTCCAGACCAGAGAGGTGTAAAGCAGTCAGCTGAATCTGTTGCAGAAAATGTACAAGCATACTACCCTGAGCATCTAATTATCAACAGAGATTATGTGAGGAAGCAAATCCCAAAGCAAATTGAGCAAAGACTCTACAGCACCAACGGGTAGAACATACTTTTATATCGCATTTCTAATCGGTAGAGGAGTTTTTGCTGCAGGCAGCTCCAGACTGTGCTGCTGCCAAAGCTCGCTGGCAGCCTCAATTACCTTTATCATTTAAGCATGAAGAGTGATCAAATATGAATGTGAAATTAAGCAGGGTCGTACAAACAAAGCAAGGGTGTGCTCATATTAAAAACATGTTTGTAGATGGCGAGGCAGCCGGGCGAGAAGGAGGGAAAGAGAGAGAGAGAGAGACGTTAACAAGGGGAGAAATCACTATGTACAGTAAAACTGGTGACCATAGCTACTCTGTGTGTTTCTATGTGTTTATGCATTGATGTGTTTCTATGTGTGTGGGATTCTCCTGAACTCACAAACATACAAGACCATTAAAACACACATCTGCATCAAATTAAATCCGTTGCCCAAATCGCACCCTGCCTCCATAGAGACAGACAAGGAACCACAGATTTAACTCTTACTCATTTGAAAATCTACAGAGGCAAAGAATTTACTTCAACATCTAACAGGAGACACTAATGAAACACCCATTTAGATATAGTCAATAATTAGGTGTTTAATTAGGTGTGCTATCTCATCTGTTTAATCTGCACAAAAACAGACATGTATAGACGTCAATTCATTGTTTTACAGGGGTCTATGTGTGAGACTATTTCCTGGTCAGGAGCTGCAACTTCCTGGTGTCTGGTAGGAGACTCCAGGAAGTTACTGCACCCGACTGAGAAATATTGTAATCCATCACATAACCCCTTGTAAAACAGCAAATTGTTGTTTCCATTCCATGAGAATTTTGTGCAAATCAAACAAATGAGGTAGCATGTTTTAATTAATGAACAGTGCTGGAAGGCATAAGTTAAGTTGTCTGGCTCTGGCAACAAAGTTAGTTCTAGCATACAGATATCAGTGTGTGGTATCAATCTTCTCATCTAACTCTCAGCAATAAGCGCATGTAAAATGTTGAACTGATCCTTTAATAGAGTGTTTGGAGAGGGAGCCAGTGAGCACACAGCTCAATCAGCTCCGGCTGTAGAAAGGCACACTATTGATAGCTGGCCAACAGTAATCAGACCAAAATGGCATTAATGCACCGCTGGCTTCTCCTCATCCACCTGATTACCACCCTGCCAGGAACACTCACTGCTGCATTGGGTGACAATGTATAAAAACACACATGTTACATGCCATACATCAAACCAGCATCACAGAAGTGAAACTCAGAGCCTTGGTCTGTCTGGTCTTGTGTCAGCCAGACTTAATGTGATTTTCATGTTACTTAGACATGAGAAACAAGGAACAGATATAGTTTAGCAGAGAAGATGAAAGGGGTATATCTCCTGATTCAGATCAGAGAGCAGAATCTGTATACTAATATCACCCCCAGGCCTCATTTCCTAATCACAGCTCTAATGAGGTTGATGAATGTGTAGCCTGTGTTTGTGTGTGTGTACAGGCACGCGCTTTATGTTTAATGAATGGGAATCCTTGCAAGCCCTTACTTATAAGTTATATATATACAGACAAATCTATCAATTGCTTTGCATGTGTCAGGGTCTTTGCATATCAGTGTAATTTGTTTGCATTTTGACATGCACCCTTAATATGAGTAACTAAATATTTGACCATTTCCAGCATGCACACTGATGTAACTGCTCTGCATAACAAAGCAAGAACTGCAAGCTGCACTTCATCCAGTGAGCTAATGAATTATAATCCTGAGGGAGAAATATGAAAGCAAAGTATTGGTAGGTTATCAACTGATTAGACAACACAAACAACTAAATGTCAGCCCGGCTCTGTAGTTAGGGTGCCATGGCCGCTGTTAGGTTGGCTGCTCATTAGTTTACTGCAGACACAAAAAGCCTGTCTCGGCCTCACAGTATGCACGGTGCATGTGAAATTCACAGACACTCACACAAGCAGAAGACTAAATAAAGCTACTGTATGTTTGTGTAACCATGTCACTTGCTTTGTCTTTCTCTGTGTCTATTTAGCTTTCATCCTCTGCTTTTACATTTCCCACAGGTGTGTTGGCAGTCACTCTCGCTGTGTCGACGGACTCGTTTGGAAATTGTGCATAACAGTGGGTTGTCTGGATTGCCAGGAAAAGCAACTAAGGACACACAAACACATGCAAAATATAAACAGAAAAATATCCAACGCACAGGCATACAATAATGGCGAAGGCAAGGGAGAGCACTGACGGGTATGAACAGACACGCACACATACATGGATGTAATATGTGTGTGTGCAGACTCCACACATACACAAACAGGAAGAGGGAGAGAGACAACGGAGACTACTGGTTCAATGAACGTGGTAAACTAAATTACAGGACTTGTTGGATGTGGGGAATCAACCTTGATTATATCATATATATTATCCAATATTGAATCCTTCCGGCACACTGATGTGTTACAGTGTATTTACATGCTCCAGATGGCTAGTCATGAATAAGTAACATCAAAACAGCCTGTCTGCATGACAGAGTGATTTGCTTGATAACGTCATCATTCACATGCAGGAAAATGGAGGGAAGTAGCCAAATGTTGGAGGAAATGTAGCCAGATATTAATTAACAGCATTAGCTTTAAGAAACTGAGACATTATACAAAGCACATGATGCAGGATGTGAAGGTTAACAGGTAATGTGCACTTACTCAGAAACATATTACAGTCATTAGCATGCATTATAGAAAAGTCATACAGTATTTGCAAACACAAAGTGACAAACAAACACACACACACACACACACACACACACACACACACACACACACACACACACACACACACACACACACACATACACATTCACAACTGCAGTAATAATTTGTAAGTGCTCATAAACCCCCTGGAGATGAAAATAACAGCTGATTAACCAGCTATCAGGCCTTATGAAGACCCACTGGTTATTTATGACAGCCATTATCACTGTCAGGTAGCCAACGCACACACACACATACACACACACACACACACACACACACACACACACACACACACACACACACACACACACACACACGCACACACGTACACACACACTTTCTCCTACACTGCTTCCCATTACAATATCAGTTTAATAAAGCAAACAGGAACATAAAGGTACAACAGTATATTAGTCTTCAAATACACTTTAAAACAAAGTTTTATAAAGCAAATAATTCTGTAAATTAACACAGTTTCAACTCTCTCTCTAATATAATATTTCCCAAAATGTCAAGCTTTAAATTTTGTCTGAACACAAGCAGCATAAGACATTGTCTTAAATAAAGATTTGTGAAATTGGCAAAATAATGCCAAAGCAGTGCAACTTTCAAAACATCTATTTTATATATTACAATATTATAGTTATTCTGTGCTACACAAACATTTCAGTCCGAACCAAAACAGGTTTTATAACCATGCAGCGCTAATCAAAGCACCCTTGACAAAATCAATGGCTCAACACAGGAAGGATGTGTGTAGGTGTAGCATCCATACATTAAGCACACATATATTACCTGATTGTTCTTGTTCTTTTACTACAACAAAATCTAATCTGAACCTTCAAGTAAACCTACAAGGGCCCTTTGGAAAAAAACGCCCACGAGCAAAACATCCTCACTTCTTATGGAGTTTCTTTATCTTTCTGTCCTTATTGACCTTCACAGGCAGAGGAACACAAATGCCCCCCTCCTTTGTGTGGCCACATTTTGTGGGGATAAATGAGATATTGTAAAGTGGGAGTTGTCTTTGTTGGATTGATGAGACCTCCATTGTCACAAGCCTCCCACTCTGTTAACATCCTGACAGTGAGAAAAATGAACGTATTACTCTGTTGTGTACCTCTTGGCTCATGACTGACAAGCTAGCATCAGAAGGCATAAAGCAATTCAAGGCACACACAGTCCCAAGGGGCACACACATTTAATACACACATAAATGCTTCCAATTTGACTTGGCAGCTGCTGTGCAGTTCCACTGTTGTCCTACTTTATTATTACTTCACTTTAGATAGCACAGAGGATTGATCTAATTTGCATCAGCAACAACTGCTGTATCCCTCTGTTTATATTCTCACAACTACACACTCTTAAACACACACTCTTCTTAGAAACATATGCACACAGACACACAAACAAAACGTCGGGCACACTGAAAAGCTTCTGTAAGTATTTGAAACTCTTTTCAGTCACAAAGCACTGCTGCCGCTGCAGTTATATTTAATTATGGAAATCACTGAATTTTCATTTAGAGACCAATCCTCTGCTGGACTGACAGTGAGCAAAACCATACAGCACTGCAGCCTACAAGGAAATTCAAAGTGGTTTTCTAGTTGTACAAAAAGTGCTATTTATATTAAATAAAAGTCCTCTACAACTCGTCCTGCATATTTAAATAATGCAAGAGAGGAGTGAGGGAGCAACAACTGTAGGAGGCATGGACCTGTGGCTACAGAGTGTGACAAAGAGGCTCAGGGAGGAGACTGACTCTGACTCAATGAGTCATGGGTAGAGCTGGTGGCCAGTGCTAACCAGCCACGAACAGCTACTGTCAGATCTTATGTGTCTCTGCTGGAAAGACAGGGACTCTTTGCTTTGACAGTTACCAGAAGCACATTTATGGTCCTTTGAGAGAGTCACTGTGTGGGCACCTGTGTTGTAGCTCAGCTAGCAGCTCTACTACAAAAGGTTCTCTGGTGTGTGTGTGTGTGTGCAGTATAGTGTCAGTGCATGTATATGATCCCAACCACCAAACCTGGAAATGTTATGGTTGTAGACTGTCAGCAGCAGTCATTGTAACTCAAGTTGATAGGCTACAGAATACCTCCTCTACCCCGAGAACATGATGTGCTCAGAACCATCAGGGCCAGTCAACCATGTGCTGGACCATTGGATGAGTACTGACTTTATTTTTTCAAGAAACACAGAAATAGCCAGCAGCGCGGGAGATTTAAAACACCAGAGAAGACAGGGCTCTACGCTAGAAGCAAATATACATCCGACTCGAATCTCTTCATGAGCTTGAGCAGCTTATGGTAATGGGCACCAGAGTGATCCGCCCCTGTTGGTGGGCCTGATCAAAAGGACGCTGCAGCTGGACCCTGACCACTGCATGAAACCCCTGGAGGTTCTGCAGCAGGGAGCCTTTGAAAGAAGGTAGAGTTAATATTAAAGAATCCATGTGTTTGACCTCCACCACTTCCTGGCTGCTTCGTGTTGCAATAAATGAGCCACAACGTTTTCAGTGGGCACTTAGTAAAAGTAATGAGCAGCTTTTTCATTTTTAGTCTCAGCACAAACTGACTGATAATAAGAAAAAATACCAAATGCATGATGGGACTAGAGGTACAAATTACTTATCATTATTTTTTATTCAAATAATTTTTCCCTCAGTTCAGTTCAAAGATTGATTGTGTCTGATTGTTTTGCTCATTTCTTTCTTAAATGCATATGAGCAGAAAGTGAAAGCATCACTGTTGATAACACTGATGTTCTGTTACACTTTTGCTGCTTCAGACTGTTGGGTTCAGGTCGGTAACCAGGCCTGTCTAAGCTCTGTGTACAAGGGTGACAGCTCAGCAGCCAACTATCAGAGTTAGCACATTGTGATTGGTTCAGTGGCTTTTGTGGACTTTCTGTAGTTTTTAATAAGGAAGCATACTGTGTATTACAGCTGAGATAACAATGGTGCACTGTCACCATGTTACTGATTGAGCCAGTGACACTGATGATTCAGTACAATCAGTTCAGTTTGAAGATTCTGTCATAGATATGTTCATACTTGTACTCTACATGGAACTAATTAACTATCGAGGGAGCGTGTGAAAGGCTTGATGGCAAGGGCATAAACGGGGTCATGACACAAAACCATTTCTTTTCCGCAACACTACAGTGGTGATACTGATGGGATTTATGTCTCCCTTTTGTTTCCATGGTTGATTTACTTGACAAACCTGCTATTGTTGGTGCTTACAAACTGACAGTCAATCCATGGAGAACAATACCCAGAACCTGCTCTATTTATAGTAGCACCCCTGTGCTGTATTCTCTCCCACTATCTGCACGTAATCCCCAATTCATAGCTTTGGCTCTAAACATTTATGTATCTATAGTTTTCATTCTCAGCATTTCCAGTCATTTGTCTCTCTTCCTGATGCTCACTCAGCCTTCTAATAACATCATTCCACTGGGAGTAGATAAGTGTGGCTGTTGCGATAAGGAGCTGGGACAGGGAACGATGCAATCTGTCTCCATCTCCTCCCACTGCCCCAGCAGTTCTGATCCACTAGTGGATACGAACGTCAGCTCTATTGATGTGCAGTACAGCATGCCTGGTATCTCTGATCTACAGAGGATGCGGCATCTCATCTACAGATGCTGGTGTTATTCCCGCGCTTACCCTGAGTATTCTAATAATGAAAGATGAAAGATTTGGCAAGGATGGTCACAGTCATGGCGGTCAAAGAAACTCACCACTTTAAGGATTGAAGAGGTTAATTGTTTCAGGTTTTATTCCTTGAAGGTGTAAATAGATGGATTTTGACCTAATTTTCAATCTTCTGGCTGCATGAAACCTAATCAAAATCCATTTAATGGTCCTTCCTTCACTTAGTATTCCTATAGGCATGTTCAAGATACACTGCTTGCATCAAGTAGCAGGGATGTGTTTTTCCAGACCTAATTACTTATTGATCTCATTATGCTGATATATTCAGCCACTTTTCAAGTATTGATCCTGTCGATATCAAAGCAACACATTGTCTTGTGTGGCTTGTATGACGCAGTTTGCATGACAAATACGCTAAAGCAAAAATCTTCAATGAAACTGGATTCGTTAGTATTATCATTTCTATAGCTTACATAACTAGTCCATATGCTTGACCTGAATCAGCTTTGCCATTACATTAATATTTAAATATAACCATTGACCCGTGATTCAGCTGTAAAGTTATAGTATTCTGTAATAACACTGTGGTGATAAACATACCTCCTGTTAAAGTCGTGGTCAGTTTTGGACTTCTCTTTCCTCTGACTGATGAGGAAATGTTTTTTTGTACTTACAATCATCTGAAACTCTGTGACACATTTCTTGGCCTCTTGATTCAGTCCCTTCCATTTTGGAAAAGAAGTCCAGAGACACCTTCCACTTGTCGTCAGTTTATCTTCACTGTCGGAGGAAAACAAGTACATGAACCTTGTTGGTTAAACTGCACTGGCTAAACACTTTCTGAGAATACAGTATACAAACTATAGCAACAAGAAGCTAACATCAAGGTGTAGACTACCAAAAACAGCACTCTTGTCCACACGTCACAAAACTTCAAGCGCTGCCAATTTAACAAAGACGCTTGGATGAATTTGACTGTGCTGCTTTCACAAATTATCGCAGTGTCACATTAACACGTGTCAATTTAAGGTCAAAACACCCGAAGACAGACAGAAGCAGAAGTCAAAGTACAGCGGCCATGATATGCTGCTCTGAGGAGCAACTTTGATAAAGTTTTGGTGTGACGTGTTTATGCACTTTGTGTGGGTGTGTTTTGACACGCAGGCTGTCGGCGTGTCTTGCCTTTTACTGTTAAATTAACTACTTGTTCGATTCAAAGGAACCATCCACTGTTGTGAATATGTAACTGTCTGGTCTCAGAATATAAAACAACCAAAACAATCTCCTGCAAAATAAATAAATCATGTCTTTGCAGTACATGTCGGTGCTATCACAAGTCTTGTATTCAAACTTTGACATTTTCCTTCAACTCTACTCTCGACTGTTCATTCTCTGTGGGTTTTCCATCTTTAATTCTGTCTTGACTGCTGGATAGAAAGCTTTCTGCTCACCTGCTTTCCTTTGTGGATGACCAGCAGGAACTCTACCACCTGCTCCCATTGCTCCTGATACCGGCCTTATTCATTTATTTGTGGTAGTGGTATTATTTTATTTATTGAGGCCTGAAATTGAAGTGCATTGCCAGATCACAGATTTGATCCCCTGTTCCTGAAATGTGCCGGCAAATCTTGTCACCAATCTGACGACACCTGCTCCAAGGATAATTGCTTTCAAAGAGGCTGATGTCCTGCCACACTCTTACTCTCCTTCCTTACCACACACACACACACACACACTGGCTGGTTAAATGTCACTCACTTCAGCCAAGTCGCAATTTCTCTCAAAAACTTTCTGTATTTTGTTCAGTTTCTCTCACTGACTCGGACACTCAGACGCACATTTCCATCTCTTTCTCTCTCCCCCACCCCTTCAGTTTCCTCCCCGATGACATATGCTTGAAACTGTCTTTTTCTTTATTATTATTATATTAGTTACTGCAGTTTTATGTCGCCAACATTTCTGAGAACAGACATGTTCTCACAGCAAGAAAAGCTTAGGTGGAGCTAAAGACATTGATGAGGACTCAGTTCCATTAAATGCAACACTAAGTCAGCTTACAAAACCAGGATACTGAACTGGTTCACCTAAATTATCTGGTCTAATATTAACCCTTCGACTCAGCAGGACTTTTCAGATGCTCCACTGTAGCGCATCAAAACTTCACCTCTGGCAAGAAACTGAAGAAACAGACAACGTCTCCGGGGAGGTCCCCCGCTGATCCCGACATGAGCCAGCTCTTTCAATGTTTTGTTTTTTTAAGCTCCCCCTGAGTCTGCCTTTTGTTCCTCTTTAGTCCTGATATAACCAACCATCTGCTTTATTTGTGAAACATTAATATCAATTTTCACAGGGTGGTTTCTCTTCAGTAATGCATTTGTTCTCAGTGGGACATTTGTTCGAAGCTTTTATTAATTTCACAGTGTGAGCAGATATATGTTTTATTTTTCACTCTATAACTACCAAGGGAGTTGCATTCCCTCAAGGAATTATTACTTTAATGCAAGTTCTAACAGATATGGTTATATGATCATAACCAATGCATATAAATTTAAATAAGTCCAAACAATTTTGAACCAAACATGAAGAAACAAGCAGAACAGCTTTTCTGTTATATTTGAGTAACGTTACCCATTCACTTGATAAAAATGTTCATTGTCATATCAAGCAATTTCTATTTTCATATGTGTTTCACTCTTTAAAGAGTCTCAGTGTTAGTTAACTCTGTTGATACTCCGTTTTATTGCCCTGAGACAGAATCAATCAAATCAAGTAATAGCATACCCTACAAAACATCAATAAGACCACCGTTTGGCTCCCCCTTTATACTCAAGACACCCCTGTATAGATCAAAGAGTCAAACAGACTGCTTCCTTGTTTTCATAAAGTGATGATGTATAAGGCCATCATGGGTCTCTGCAGTGACCTGTCGTGCTGTGGACTCTCTTTTGCACATTATCGACTGTGAAACTACTTGCAGAATTTACTGAAAGCAACCGCTGGATCAATCTATATAGATCTGACAGACTCATGTGTCTACACCACAGAAAAAAAAAACTCCTCCTGACTAATATTCTCTAAATACATAGAGATGGTTCCACATCACACACCTAGGCTTCAGTATCAACCTCTTCAAGTTCACACTGCTCCTGAGTCAACAGACAGTATCTGGCAGTACAGACAGTACCCCCGTCATGGAACACATTTATGTGAATGTAAATATGTAATATTGTAATGTGCATTGACCCACTCAGGTAGATTGCCTATGTGGGTTTGACCTGTGTCACAGGGTTGGTCTGTATGGGGTAACAGACAGTAATGGCATATGTAACTTTATTTTAGTTTGAGTTTTCATGGGGCAGAACAGGTTAAAAACAACTTTTAATCAGTTCAAAATGAATCTAATTTTTATGTGAGAACTCATTGTTATCTACCCTTTTGGCGTTTTTTTCTTGATCCAAACTCACTGAATTAAAAAATGTTGGCTTGTTTCTGGTTGAGCTTTATTTCTTTGCAATCTCTCAGGCTTTGATTTTGTTCTGAGAGTTTTTTTTACTCATACTTGCAATTGCATCACCGTGTTCTTGGTGTCTTGTCACCTCCTTTCATCATGCTGGTTGTCAGATATCAGTCTGGGAGATGAGACATGGCACTTGTATCTCGATCTGAAAGAACAGGGGACTGCACCTTTGGATTACACACTTCAAATCAGTGGCGGACACTCATGGGAAAATGCGAGGGAAAACCATCTGGCGAGTGGAAACAAACAAAAAAAAACCATGTACAACAGCTCAGTCAGCAGTCTTTCATTAATAATAATGCAAACAGAGCGTCGGCACTACTGTTTACAGTCTCATGCGTGTTTCGTGTGTGTACAGTATGTTCTCACACTGGATGACATTGAGACAGAGCATGCTGATCTGTAAACTCCAGAGTAATTAATGAGCCCACTGTGCATCACAGGGACGTGAGAGGGAGGAGAGGAAGAAAGAGGGATGAGAAGAAGGAGGGGCGCCAATGAGAAAGCTGTGTTTAATTAGACTCATACAGAGGACTGGCCTTCCTGCGGGACCTGCCAGTCCTTCATAAACTCTTACATCAATTACCATTTCGCTCAGAGAAGAACACGCGAAATGGAGAGAGATAGAGCAAGAGAACAATAAAGGATGGTGAAAGGCAAAGTGTTTGGAAGGCATTAAGTGTCCCAGTGGCTATGTAGGCAAAGCACACACTGTAGTTTGAATCAACGACTGAGACTTAAAATTACTTTTCCTACATTTCCTCAACACATTTGCAAATTGATATCGCTGTGCTTGCAACTTCTATTTCCTCTCCGGCATATTTTACGGGCAAGCATCACAAGTAGCATTTTAATATGGTGAGAAGCTAAACAAACAAGAGTTTAGTAGGAGCGGAATAGAAAAAGAGCAGCGATCAGCGGGACCCCAGAGAGGAGGAATATATTCTGCAGTGCACACAGTTCCAGGTGGTTAGCTGTGAGTTTAGGTCTGTATTGGTCTGATTACAAGCCGGGCAGAGCTCCGCATCCATCTGGCAGCCGAGCGCACGCAGATGGAGGGGGGGTGTTTCTGAGGGCTTGGGGACCATCACTCCTGGATCTGGATGTCCTGGAGCTTTTTTTGAAAGGGTGTGACTCTGAACTCAACTGGTGACCCAACTCCTTTTCTCTCTCTATTCTCTGTCTGTCGCCAGGTTGCATTCATTCTCAGCAGCATGTCCAGAGCAATCTCACTCTCATCTGTAGACAGACAGGTCAGGTATGTGCCTGTGCCCAGGTCCACATATCTTTTTTTCTGTTACTCTGGTACATTATATCTCTGAATTTAAGCTACTATGTGTGGACTGCTATAACAGACTGAGGGTGACACAAAGTGCAGCCTCTATCTCACACCATTATTGCTACTTGAAAATAGCTTAAAGCCGCATCTACTATAAGCCTTCTTTGCACCTGAGGATGTTGTTCACACTGCCATCTACCTCTCTGCAACTCCATGAATTCAGTCTTTCAATTATCCCTTATCCCAGCTATGGCTAGAGCTGGTGCCACAGTCAGGCTATCTAATCTCCAATTCAACACAATTCTTGTTCATTCCTTTCATACCTCTACAACACTTTCTTCCCATTTTTTCCTTCACCTCTGGCAGACAAGAAGAAATAAATAGCAAGGAAGAGGAAAAGGAAGGAAAGTAAAAAGGAAGTGTTTAAGAATGACAGGGGGATGCAAGGTGGGAAATGTGGACTGTAATGGAAGGACGTGTAGCCTTGACTCACTGAAGCAAGGAAGGAAAGGATGGATGTGAAGACAGAGAGACAAAGAAGAAAAGTAGAAGAACATGGAGGGCAAAAGGTTAATGGGGAGAAAAAAAAGCACCAGAGGAGCCAGGAAAGAATGAACAACAGGAAGGAAGGCTTTGGAGAATAAACAGTTTGAGGGGAAGGAGAACAAAGGAAACAAAGCTTGGAAGATGAGAAAAAGGTGGAAGAGGAGAAAGATAGGTAAATGGAAGGGTGATGAACAACTCTGTCTCTCCTTCTGTCTTTCCAGTTCAGTACTTGACAGACTTGTTGTGAGCTGCCTCAACAGATTGGCATCACAATCCATCACCAGGGGAGACAGTGGCCATTCTGCGTGACACAGACACACTGTTAATAACACACATGCACATTTATACAGTTATACACACCCACAGATATATGCTCGCACACACACACACACACACACAGAGGCGCAAGAAGTTTGCGAGCACTTGCCCTTTGAAAAGAAAAAGACAAGGATGCTGTCGTAGAGTGAGGGTGCAGCAGAGGATGGAGAGCAGCAGGAAGCGAATGAGAACAGGAGGTGACAGAGGGCAGTTTCCTTGGCAACCAGGCCTCTGGTGACAAGTGCCTAATCAGTGGGCGGACAGTCAGATACCCAGGGTGATGCCCCAGAGACGTCTGCTCGTTCCCCCTGTGCATCACTAGAACTATTTTACATTAATGGCCAAAGTGTGACTTTTCACACAATCCCCTTAAGTGAAGTCTCGACAAAGACTGCTACTGTGTTGTTGGCACACTTTAACAGACACTTACATGCAAGACAGTTATAGCTGGAAACTGGTGCCGTAAGTTGGACTTCAGATTCATTTTACATAAAAAATTATGATGGGAAAGAACACGTGTTCGCAGTCACAAGCTTTGTTTAACACTTGGTACAGGTAATTAAAATTTAATTGCATCTTCAAATTTTGCCAGAGGAGCTTCGCCGAATGAACTCATCAAAAACTTACGACCCATGCCAAATATATTAAAACTTTTCAAAGAATAAAAATGATGGCAGCCTTTCAGTATTGCACTTAGTTGGAAAGGGTAATTGTACTTTTGCATCAAAGTAGTTCAATTGTGCATTCCTTATGAGAGTGTTATTTATACTCGCAAAAACTCAAGGAATTGCATAAAGATTGGCAGTTAGGTTTTCTTGTGAGAAGAAAGAAAATGGTAATTGAAACAGTATTGTTAGTATTACTTTTGTTGTTCATTCTGTTGTCATTGTTTTTATTACAACTTTTTGTGCATGTTTGTTGTTAATATATCTCTCTTTGGTTTGCCTTAAAAATGACTTGAACAGACTACGAAACCTGAAACTTATGCTTGAAGTCACAGTGGATACGTCCACATCTTTTATATGGTCCATGATGAATAATCACACATTACACATCTTCTGAGTCAATATCAATAGTCAGTGAGTCAATACTGGCGAGTGATTGGTGGAAACAGTCTGTATAAAACAAGGAAGGATTCCAATTCGCTGACAGAGTAGAAACATTATGAGATGTATTATATAATATTGGGCTACATACACAAGATTGCAAATGTGAAATAAGTCATGTTTCTCACACTTATTTGAATTTGACTGGCTGTCAGTGTCAGAGCTGCTCATGTCGTTGAGGGATTTCATTTGCTAAATTGAGGTCCTGATCATAACACGCTGTATGGGCCGGGCTTGTGTGGCTGTGATAACCATTTCCCTTGACAGAGGGTCGATCAGAGGTCCCAGTCTTGAGTGACAGACAATTTGCCAAATAAGCATCAACCAGACCCCCGACTGTGGGGTCAACACCGACAGGGAAAATGCAGCATTATTCAAAATCTACCATGACAAACAAATGCAATTTTACCTTTGAGTGTGTAAGTGTGTGTGCATACAGGACAGATGACTCTGAGAAAAAAAGACCAGACAAGCAATTTTGAAGCTTGAGAAGGAGCAAACAGTCATGGCTGTTGATCCAATAATATATAATATATATAAAGCATACCGACCAAAATAAGATGAAATATAGATATGTTTCTCTGTAATATTTTTATCCAAATGTAATCTCAGTCTGAAATTCTCAACACAAAGCACCTTACTGGCTTTTTCTTTCTTCCACCAACAGATAATATCCTCTGCTTTTAGTCTCCCTCCATCTTCCTCTTTCTCCATTTCCTCTTCTCTGCAGCCATTATGTCTCTGGCATACACAGACTGTCATTAGGCCGAGGAGATATCTGATAGCAAATTTATTGCTACAGAGCACACACAGACACAACATACACACACATTGCAGTTTCACATACAGTATGGCCATTACCAATTAGGTGGTCGATGGAAGATGTCAAACTCACTCATCATTCTGTGCTGTTGCCTGCCCTGCTGCTACCTGTGAATGTCATGCTTATTAGTCTTCTTTTTATAAAGCATGTTGCAGGATGACATGCACCCTGATTTCCAAACTTTAAATTCCAGCCACAGATGATCCATCCAATCTTACTGAGAGAGACCTGCTGCCCTCACTGCTCCTGTCTGGTTTATATCTCTGGCTGTCTGCAATGTTACAGCCAAGGAAGAGATGAGCCATGATAGCTGTTCCAATTTTTATGATCTCAGTCATGGATGGCCTTGATACAGCTCCTATTTTTTAACAAGAGATTCTGTCACATGTGAATTATATCATTCGCATCTTCATTCTTTCTCTCATCTTCCACTCTGGCCCCCGTTGGTACATTTCACATGAGCTTAGTATTAATGTTTAATGCATTCAGTATTGTTGCCGTAGTGCGAACTATCATATTCTTTTTTCACCTATCTTTTATTTGTTGAACCAAATAATGGGTATGCTGCAGTTCTCTTTCAT
Organism: Centropyge bicolor; assembly: GCA_037975185.1. Classification (NCBI taxonomy): domain Eukaryota; kingdom Metazoa; phylum Chordata; class Actinopteri; family Pomacanthidae; genus Centropyge; species Centropyge bicolor. The sequence goes on from JBBMOC010000026.1 coordinate 262,431, forward strand.
GCATTTTATCCTGCAGTTTGTCTAAAATTCTCAGGCAGAGGCAGATTTTGGAGTCATGACACCTGGGGGAAAAGAACATATTGCATACAGGTTTGCAACATGTTGCATATCTGCTGCTGATTTTGAGGGGTAACATACTGTAGGCTGCATGTTTTTACAGGTTTTTGGTGTTGACAATTAAAGGAATGTTTTTGACATTTTGGATGATATGCTTGTTTGCTTTCTTGATGAGAGTTAGATGAGAACATAAGTACCTCTCTCATGGACAAAAATCAAAAACAGCTGTAGATACTTGTTACCTTACTGATCATATAAATATAAAATATGATCATCCAAGACTGACCACCTGTTTCCTCTTGTTCCCAGTCTTTTTTGCAAAGCTAAGCTCATTGGCTGCTAGCTGGAGCTTCATTTGTGACATACAGACATGAGTGGTATTAATCTTCTCTTCTGTTATCAAGAAAGTAAATAAGTGTTTTTGCCAAACTGTTGAAATGTTCCTTTTCATTTCAGTCACTAAAAACAGAGCTTAAGTTCATTTGCTGAGAAAGCTCAACCATTACACAGCATGTAGTCTGCTACAAATCCTCATTACTTACAAATGAATGGGCTGTAGTTGTGTTTGTGCCTGACTAAAGGCGCAGAATCATGCTGATTAGAATTTGCTGCTTACTTCTGCATAACTGGAGTAATGAATGCTGGGATGCACAGAAGAATACAAGTGCACTAAGTGGCTGACTCTCATCCTGCCGAGAAGGTGCAATCTGCCATCCCTCCAGGACCTGGACACAAGCAGGATCCTGAGGTGTGCAGGTAAGATTGTGTCCGACCCCTCACTGCCAGACACAAACTTTTTGAGACACTCCCTTCTGACAGGAGGCTGCAGTCCATGACGACCAACACCACATGCCACAAGAACAGTAATATCTCCACCAATACATGAACACAAAGTCTGTGCAACCTGACTCCATAACTTGGATTAATGTATTTTTTTAATTGTTTTTTTCCTGGACTACCATCACACACCTTTTAAATATTCCATTATTGCATAATCTCAACTTTCAGATATTCCCTGGTGATACCTTGCACATTCTTGTACAACCTGGAAAGCGCTGTGCACAAGTGCATGTTTTTTAAACGTGTTTCATATTAGTTATTATTAGTACTTGCTTTTTATTTTTCTAGTTTTAAGTTTATTGTTATGCACCAGAGCACCAAGGCCTTGTATGGGAAAACCTGAAAGTGGCAAAACTGATTCTGATTCCTAAATCTGAAATATCAATTATCGTGCTCTTTCTCATGAAAACAGTGGGTTTACCCTCCACACAAAGTTTACTATATTCCTGGGCTTACAATGATAGGTGTCTTCATAAAGACCACATCAGAACCAAATGTTGGAAGTCTTGCATTTTAGAATATGGAGGATATTGTCTGTGTGATGTAGTGGATGTTCAAGCAGTGCACATACTGCACTGTAGTTAGCATCAGACTCTGTGCTTGATGCAGTTTTGAGGATTTGCATTGATTTCTGCCTGCTCTCGCTTTTGCTGTTGTCAAATTTCAGCTTTGCAGGGAGCCGTGAGAAACACCAGGTAAAAAAAAAAATCTATATTTCTATTTCTTCTCAGCGAACGTTCCTATACTGTGAGTGAGGTGAGAGACTAAACTATATTAACCTGACACAGTTACAGAATGTGTTCCCCTACAAAATATTAAAACCCAAGTGAAATAATATATTGAGTTATCTGTAAGAAAGCAGACACTTAGATGTCTACATTCTTGCCACCTGTCATCACAGTAATTCAGAGATTAAACAGCATCTAAATCTGTCATTAGTTCTGCAAATACTGTAATAACTTTCAACTCTCTCATGTCCATTATCCAATGACACACTCCAGCACTCTGTCATCTGTAATTTTAAGCCTGAACCATGTGCTGCAGTGTATTATATGACATGTGTGCTACGGTATATTATACATGCGCACACATAACCCATACTCACAAGCCTCCAGGCACAGATTACATGTGGGACATTACACTTGCATGCATCCTGGTGAGTGATCCCAGGAAGAGGGGATGCGAGCAGCACGGTTTGCCTTGATGAGCTGTCAGATTAAGGATTACCAAGAGCACCATTAAAACTCACAGCAGCACTGTTCCACTTTCTGCTCCTCCATCAGATGTTTGCAAAACCTGTCAGAGAGACGGAGAGAGTATCAAGAGTCTTCACGGGAGGGCGAAAAGGGGCTGGAAAGAGCGAGGAGTGGGATCAAGTGTTGGCAATGTAAGAACCAGACAATTGCAAGGAGGCAGGGAGAGGAAAGTGGACTGACAGGAGAAGAGGAGAGAATGGGAAGAGGAGAAGGATGGCTGATAACTAGCGTGTTATCACACTTGATTTATGGAGTTGTGTGGGATAATCAACAGCTTACGTTCCTAACACGTCAGCCTACTCCATCAGCCAGAGAGGGAGAGCTCACTGCTGGCACATCTCAACACTGCCCTCTACAGACTGAAGCTGGAACTTCAAATTGTAGGGGGGAAAGGGATTTTAAAAAAAGGGAGTTGGAATGGAAATGATAAACACAGGCTGATATTAGCTGAGCCTGATTAGTCATTTCAATCACTTGAGACTTTTTTTTTTTCAAGCAGCAGCCAAATCAAGCATCTGGTACAACGGCTAAAAAAGTGCAACCAAAAGCAACAAGAAGCAGCTCTGAATGCCCGCAGTGTTAAATGTTAGGAGTGTTGCTGCTCACTGGCAGTTTTGTGAAAATGTCCCCAAAATGCAACACCAGAGCTAAGTGTCAATGGCAGCTGTTGAATCATGTGACAGTTCAGACAGCCACAGCCCAGGTGACGGTGCAGAAATGAGTTTGTATCACAACACACAAAAAGAATCTCATCCAGCCTGTTTAGAACCAACTACACAGCAACTGGAAAAAAAAAAACACATAAGAGAAATACCGTGCAAGTTCAGTAATACCCACAAAAGCAAGAGGCCATGGGGAGACAGAGGAAAGATTATATATTGTATATTGCATTCTACTGCAATATTTACACAATGGCTCTCTCACTTTCTAATACCAGACACCAAGGACACACTTAATGATGTGACAAATATTCATGGTGTCCCCTAACCCCAAGTATCCTAAGACTACTGGATTCAATTTTAAGACCTTGGCTCCAAAGAGGGAAGCAGCAGATCAAAACATTGCTGACCAAAGGCAAAAAGCTGGAATGAGAAAACTAACCTTGCGCATGCATTTAACTTTGGAAAGTGGTGCGTCCAGACATTTCTAACTGGAGTGAGTCTGACTTATGCAGGACATGCAGCATGACGTACATTGGAACAGCATTAATTTCTCATTTCTGTCTCAACACCTAATGACTAACTAATTATTGTATATTGCAGTTTCTTACATTCTGGTGTTTAAAATTTTGAAGTTTTAAAAGCTAAACAGACCTGTCACTACAAAATCATATAAAGCTGCCATACCTGAACCTCAAAAAGAAATTAATCTCTCATTTTATAGTATCTCGTAGCAACATCAAGTGAAATTTAAAAAATAAATTGGTGAGGGATCTGATATTAAAGGAGGTGTGTACAATAATAACAATTAGAGCACAACAGCTATTCATTTGCGCTTCAAACTACTATACATTACTTTAGCAGGACCTAAGATAAGACAAGAACTTTATTAATCCCGAAGGAAATTCTTGAACTATAGGTCATTAGTTACGACACATAATTAGATCGACATGAGGAAATGCAAAACCACAAGCTGTAAATGTAGTAACAGAAGGAAATGTTCCTTACAAAACAGATGGTTCACACCTTTAAATTCCCCTTGTGACATTAACTGAAAACAAAAATAATTTCTGAATATTTTTTCAGTCCATGGCAACATGTATTTGGCGTGCATGTTGGAGCTCATATGAATCTATGTGAAGTGTTCCATCAGTACTTCCTTGGAAACTCAGACAGTTATTATCAAACAGTTTTCAGCAGTATCCAGGATGTCAGTGTGGTTCAGAAACATTCTATCTGTGTGCAGACTCTTGCAACCAACCCCAGTTTATGGCATGGTAAACTGTTTTTGCAATAATCAAGTGAAATAACCAAATGGAAACAGATTGAAACAAGGCTCATTTTCTTGTTTTACAGAGCTACACAACAATACAAAACCCTGGGCTTCTAACTGAATTAATAAACAGACCTTAACGAACATAAAACCAAGGTTTTGCTGAGCAGCTGCGAGTTCACTTTCCTCATACCTTTACAGACAGACAGACAGAGTACTTTATTAAGCCCTTTGGGAGGTTCCCTCCAGGAAATTGGCACTTACTTCATCATCTCAGTCAGTCATTCACTCAGTGATGCCAGATTGATTTGATGTTTTCCAGACTGATAATTGCCAGGCTGAAAAAAAGTGCAGATATTATCTATAATAAACAATAGCAACAGTATTGTGGTTCATCAGAGCTTTTCAAAATGACATAATAAACGGGCAATTCAAGTGTTCAAAAATGCAGGGAAAGCAGGTAGAAGGCTACATCTTACAAAGCAACTATTTTCCATTTCTGCCCTATGCTTTACAAATAAAGAAAAAAAGAGCCAAGTATAATATGTATTATCTAACTTAAACTGCAACAAGCCTTGACAATATTTCAACTTAAAAGCTTAAAAACTTCAAACCCACACACACACACACAACGAAGGCTTCTATCAAGGCTGCTATCAAAAAGCCAAATAAATCACAATGCTGTAATGTTGCAAGAGAGGATTCTGCTACAATGAAAATACCGTTTTGCAAAAACATTTAAGTGTGTTTGTGGGCTAAGCTAAAGGTGGTTATAAAGGTGACTCATATCTGCTCTCAACAAAATGATCACAAATGATGCCATATCAAGCAATTTATGAATATATTAAAGATGCAAGACTAAAGGAAACGAGGACAGCTTTTGTTGCATATAAAAGACACAGCTCATAAATCTCTTCATAGAGAACAATGCAGGTTTTGTGTTGACATGACAGAACTTGTGACGCCTATAAATAACTTGAAGCTGTATCACACAATCATTCCTGTGTTGACAGATGTGTAATGGTTCAGTGGCCGACAGGAGGAAGTGCATTTCTCGATGAAGGTTAACAAAGAAGAAGAAGAATATGCATCATGTCATCAGCTAGATATACTTATGAGTTCCCCATCATGTTTCAGTTGGATGGTTGCCATGGTGGTGAAGAGGGGGAAAATCCCTGCAGCTGTGACATGATGTTGAAGCCGACACTTCCTTGTGGCTAAACTCACCGGCAGAAGTGAGAACCAGACTCACTGAAGCCTTTATTCTCGCAGGGGCAGCTTGCCTCTCTAATGTGAGAAAACACTCAAACTGTCTGTCCAGATAAATCAACCCCTTCACCTCTTCTGCTCTCACTGCTGACCAAAACATTTCAGCCACTTTATCTTTAAGGTGCTGCTAGAAAAGGTGAGAGAATTATTGCGTTGTTGTTGTTTTTAATATTTCTTGGTTGTATTTTCCTCTGAGGATTCACAACATGCATGCCAGTGGTTTGTGTTATCATCTTGTATCTTTGAGCCTTACAGCAATGTTTTACTGCCCCCTAGTGGAGAATAATTAAAACCGCAACTCTCATTATGCTGGAGCTCACATGAAGCTGCACTACGTTTGCACTGCAATGATTTCAGCAGTAATGACCAAGCTTCTGAGGAAGTTTTCTGATGTTTATCTATAATTTGCTTGAAATTAGCTATAAATTAATTTGCTTTGGTTCCACTGAGCTAGATATTAATACCACTGTTTTCATATTACCACCTTTATTACTTTGCCATCGACTGCTCATTATGGAATTCATTATGATTTCTGACAGAGTGGAGCTGCTCAGCCATGTCTGTCATCTTCCAGTCAGCCTGCAGGTTTCAGGCTCAGCAGGGCCAAGTCCACCTGTGCTCAGTTCAGGTAGATATCGAAACACCTTGACAGCAATTGTAATTCACTGACCATTTTACTCCTTCCTAAACAAATGAAAAACATTCCTATGTTCTGCTGCGCTTTACTCATTTCCTCTCAGAAAAAAACAAAGGTTGAGAGAGAGAGAGAGAGAGAGAAACCAGGTTCTAACTTTTTCTTTTCTTTTCATTTTACAGATAGAAATCGTGCTCAGTTCAAAACAGTAGTTATTTTATATACTGATCAATAGATATACTTCAGGCCGGTACAAAACACAAACTGTATTTTCCTGCAAGTTTTTATTTTTTAAAGAAAACCCAGGTGAGGTGCCAAAAACTTTTGGTTAAAGAAATTAATCTTTAATTTTGTATGAAACAGCTGCACCACCTGGAGTTGATACAGCTGTACCAGACGGATTGTTCTATAAAATCTGCTGCAGCCACAACAATTAATCTTTAAAACACAACACCCTCAGCTTGTATATATATATATATATATATATATATATATATATATATATATATATACAGTTTTCTTAATGGGTGTGCATTTTATTCTTTTCAACATTTCCCAAATTGTAAACTGAAACAAAATGTGCTCATTGACGGAAGCTCCCTGCTGTGTTTCCTGATAAATTCTTCATGCGAAAGCCTGGCTGATGCTCCGATTCCAGATTAATGTGCTTTTTAGGAGAGTCATTACACTGATATAATGACTAAATAATAGAGCAGGCACAGGGTGTACGCTTCGAGCAAGGATACATTCTGCATTTTTAACAGACATAACAATGGTTATTGGACCTGCAAGCCTCCAAATCAATATAATATTTTATAACATGTTGACCCACTTGACCCACAGATATGAGCAGATATAAACAGAAAAGACACGCTCTAACGATGCAGCGGAGATGGACTCCATTACCACACTTCAAAATACAGCAGGCAAAATGCCAACTGAGCACAAGTTCTACCCATTAATATGATATGTGAGTAATGGCGCCAAACAAAACGACAGCTCCAATAAAAGCTTCAAACTAAATGACAAGAACTTGACGAGCCTTCAGAGACTAAAAGTAACACTTTTAATGACTGCAAGAGTTGAGTTTCTGATGGGTGGCCACAGAGCAGCATCATTATCTTTGATATGAATGTGATGAATATAGCCTAGAGCCATTAATAATGAGTCATATTTTTGATTTAAATTAAATAAATCATTGATAGCTTAGCGAGCTTCTTATACTTCTGTACTTCAAAATGCGATGTTTTCCACATTTCTCCCTTTGCGCACCATAGATTTTATTGATTAGTATTTTGGTAAATTTGCAGGCTTTCCAGGACAGTCTTGGTGTTTTAGATGGGAATGAATCTGCTGCTCAGTCAAGCGATGCAGCGTCTTCGCTCCCTGTGAGAATATACAGCATATATTTTAACGTAGCCACCAACCCTGTCCATTCTTTTTTTCAGAAATGAGATAGATGTCTGAGAGCTGAAATCACTCGGTGGTCACGGTTTAATCAGAGGACCCACACTGCAGACTGATGCATTGCTGTACAGGACTTTACATGAGGTTTAAAAGGCCAGTCTGCAACTTTAAATTGGGCTGGTGGAGAGACTTAGTGGTCAATATGGCACCAGATAATGGCTGCATTAATAAGGGAGAGGAGGAATATCTCAATCGTTCTAAATCACCATCTGGCTGTCTGCACAGAGCACAGAGAGAACCATGTGGACATAAAACCACCACTGGGCAAATATGAAATCCCAAACAGCTTCATTCTAAAGGATATTTTCTAATATAATGACCTTTTACCAATGCAGGTGATACATAAAGTCCCTCATTGATTGCACTGGCCACTAATTCATACTCATCATATGCAACAGGCTGTCTGCTATTTTAACACTTTATCTTAAAATCATTATTAAAATGTCACTAAAGTCAATGAAGAAAGTAAGACTGCTAATTTCATGCCCACCTCACTTCCTCACTATCAAGAGTCAAGACTTGGAGAGGCTTAGCTGCATTCAGAATAAGACCACTGAGTGAAGGTGAAATAACACAAGTCATAAACTAAATCTCCACACTGGCCTGAAGGCTTCAGTGTTTCACCTCCTCAAATTCTTCCTTCTGCTGCAGGAGAAAAGAGGAAATCAGCCTCACCACCCTTGCAGTTTGTTTTTTCCTCTGGCCCACAAGTCCTCCTCAGATCCAGGGAGCCGTACATACACTGTCCTTGCAGGCCTGTCCATACCGGGCTCTTTCATTATTCACACCTCCTCTCACACAGAGAACAGATTCTTCAGGTATACAACAGGATTGTATCGAGAAACATCATCGTAGATTACAATAACACTGCATTCTAACTGGGACCTTCCTCACAGCAGAGATACTCACTTACTAAATATTTTGTGGCAACCCCAAAAAGACCAACCAACATCTACAGCATCATCTAGGAAGAATGAATCACTGTGACTCTTCCAAGTCTCAGGCGCCTTCGGAAACATACCGATAATAAGTTACATTTACTCTTATTTAGTTGCATGTACTAAAGTAACATTTTTGACTAAATTGCATTTGTTGGAGAAGTTTTGATGCAGCATCCTTTTTACTTTTGGGAGAATACTTCTGCTCTTTTTTTTTTTTACTACTGATGTGGCCTAAAGTCTATGTAGAAATTCTGGATTGCACATGAAAGGTAAAGACTAAGATTTTTTTTTTTTTCCCAATTATCTAATTACAATGTGCTTAATCACAAAATGACTGCAAATACAGATGTTTACTTATCTGTTCACTGATGTTTACTTCTTTACCTTTGTCGTTTATTCAGTTTATGCTTTGGTACTGTTACCCAAATACTTATTTTCATTAGTTTTTTAACTTTGCTTGAGTTCTTGTGTTAATAAAGCATCAATATTTTTACTTGAGTACATTTTTGGGCTGCTCTACTCTCACCTCTGGCCAAGAGTTGGATGAAATGATGGATACGTCTCTAATGTCTGTGGGTTAGATACTGTATGATGCTGGAGCCGGCAGCTGGAGGTTATTAGCTTAGCTTAACATAAAGACTGGAAGCACAGGGAAGCAGCAGCCTGACTCTGTCTTACACCTTTAAAGCTCAGTTAGATCTCATTTAATCTTTACCAAAGCTAACGTTTAGATAAAACTTTTTGTGTTGTTGTAAAACCACAACTATCAATTTCTTTATAGGTGAAAGAACAAGATGTAACGTTAAATGGTGAACTTTAGAGGTGTTGGTAGCCTGGCTCTGTCTAAAGGTAATAAAATCTTCCCAACTGCGTCCACTCTTCATCCTGGCTGGAACTTCCTATTTAGCACACAGACATGAAAGTGTAATCTCTCTAAGTCTCAGTCTCAAAAAAGCATATTTCCCAAAATGTCAAACTCTTCCTTTATGTTTTTAGATTTTAAATAAAAGTACAGCTGATGGTTGTTCCAACTCATGCATAATAAATAATATGATGAGATTGGAAGAACATATGTCTGTCTAATCTCTGTGTGCACCCAACCAATGCTGTAACATTTGTACATGAGGCTCCACAGTTTGTTGTTCCCTGCTATAGCTGAATCTTGTTTCTTGTATCAGTGCCAAAGCTTTTTGGCAGCACGCTCATGTTTAAAGTCCTTCGGGAGGACGCGGTAACCTTTGTGCTTTATCAAATTATTATTTTTCCATTAACTTCAGTCAGTCACAACGATGCTGAAAACTGTGTAATAAGAAGCTTTTTAATCAGGCACGTCAGCGGGATGGTTTGTGTTTGCTCGTTCTTGTAGAAGCAGAATTGATTGAAAAGCTGTAAGACGGCATTTAGCTTCACTGGGAATCATTTGAATTACCAGGAAAAAGGTCATGGCACAAAAATAGCCTTTATTGATAGGTAAAATCAATTATATTAAAGCAACAGCAATACTGAGACTGATGAGAAGACCGAGTGAGTACGTCATTGGGTTTTTGCTTGTGGGTTTTAACTTCTTTGCAAAACAGATGCGTAAAAATAAGTAAAAAAAACAACAACAGGAAATGAATATGTAGGAATTCAGAAATGATTGGCACTGTCTTTGGCTGGATCACTGGGCTTCACATCCTCTGATTTGGAGCTCTGTTGAAACAAACAAACAAACATGCATAATGCAAAAAGAAGGTTTACTCTGAGTTGGGGGTGAAAACTGAAATATTTCCATAATGTTCATCTGGAGGATTGTGTTGAAATAACAAATGATACAAATCAGTAGACTGTGATCTTTTACATTTTAGCATTGCTTGGAATAATCTTGACACTGTAGATAAATGTTGAAAAATCAGCAGTATTATCCAAGTTAAACAAATAGTTCACTTATTCGCTTTCTTGCCAAGAGTTGGATGAAAAGATTGATACCACGTGTAACAGACATGACATGTGGTATCCATCTTTTCATCTAACTCCTGGCAAGAAAGCGAATGAGTAAACTATTTGTTTAACTTGGGCAATACTGCAGATTTATCAACAACATTAATCTTACAGTGTCTAATTATTCCAAGCAATGTTAAATTGTAAAAGATCAAAATCTAAGTTAACCCTCTCCCGGCTATAGCTCCATGGCCAGTGTACAAACATGACAGTAGTACTGACCTTCTCTTCTTAGTCCAGCAAGAAAGCAGATAAACATATCACAGAGAAAAGGATCAGTACCCAAGCTGTCGCACCAATTCTTGAATGTCAACCTGATGTTTCTCTATGGGACTGCATTAAACCTGTTGGTCTCACCTTGGACTTGAAGAGGAGGTTAATGACTCCCTTTGAGCGTCTGTCTGCTGTTCGGTCAGAGGTCCCACAGACAGACAGGCTCTTACTGTCCCGCCTGGCTCTGCTGGAGTCCACCTCCTCTGCCCCCCCCACCACCGCCAAGGACAGACCTACAATCAGAAACAACTTAATGTTTGTGTCTCACTGATTACCAGATTACAAAACCTCTGCCTCTTCCTGCTGATGTTTTGGTACTAGGTGTGCTCTTGCACCTGTTCCACCGATGAACTGTGTGCCCCCGCAACAACGTTGGCACTGTGTGTATGTTAAGCAGGGCTGTACAGCTTGTTGTCAGCAGTGCTAATCAGCGGTAGTGTATTAACGGCACAGTCAATGTTGGCTCAGATGGCCTGTTCCAACATGGAAGGATGCCAGAGAAACATCAGTAAATTGTAGCCTGATGCTCTATTTGAAGTGCAGGGTTATGCAACTGAAAGGATGAAATATGAACTGAATGAAACCGCAGCCAAAGTTCTGAAAAAATTACAACCGACATGACTGATTCACTAATTTGCCACCTTACATCAGAGTTTGTGTGAGGTCTGGCTATTAACTGGAACATTTCCAGCTTGCCAATGTTTTTTAAATATACACCTTCAAACAACATATTTCTGCCATGACCGTGTGTGTGTTTTCCTCACAGTATCCAGAACAGGAAAAAACACAGTACTTACTCTTAGGTCATGACTTTTTATTTTGACTTTGTGGGCCTGTGGTTTGCAGGTGTGACAGTAGACTGTGTATGTTTGTCACCTGTGATGGCAGGGAGGGATCTGGAGTTGGCATTGGTCAGCGACACATTTCCTTCATTCGGCTCAGACAAGTTGGTATCACTGCGGAACTCCTGTTTCTTCGACAGCTAGAGGGCGACAGAGATCACAGAAAACTCAGCAACAAAACCTCTACAGACACTCAGCTCTTTACTTATTCTCCTCTCCCATCCCGTGATCTACATCCCACTAAAGCTCACTCTCACCCGTTTGCAGTCCAGAGTGCTCGTCCTCTCTCTTTCCTCTTGGATGAAGATCATGCTGCTCCTCTTCTTCTTCTTCTTACTCTTCCTCAGCTTGACCTCTGCGTCGCCCACCACCACCACCTCCTCCACGGTACTTGCACTTAAGCTGCCACTGGAGCGCTGTAGGGTCCAGGAGGTCGGCGACTCAGGGGGGAGGTCCCTGGGAGGAGGCAGGAAGGGTGTGAATAGTAAATTAGAGGGGTTAAATGATGATTTTCATATCCAGAATAAATCTTTGCACTTTGAGGTGAGATGTATGGTTTAGTTCACACACTTATGACATATGTGCACTATGTATCTTGTAGATAAGATGAGGCATTATTGCACTGAATTATGGGATTCTCTTGACTCTCTAAGGTCACTAGATGAATTCATCTGTCAACACATACTTTACATGTGAATGCTACCTGTCTGCATTGAGCTTGGTCGGCGTCCCACATTCAGATCCCTGCAGCGAGGAGATCGAGATGATGGACTGACGGATGGAGCGCATCATGGAGCGAGGACGAGTGGACTTCCTCTCATCCAAATCCGGCTGGAAACAGAGAGTCGAATATATTATACTAAACCCAGATAAAAACACAATACTACGAGGATGTTTATAGGTAGTGACAGTGAAACAAAGTGTATTGTTAGAAAATGAAAGAAAAGCAAAAGCAAGTTACCCTTAAAAAAACAGCATATCATCACTCCTACTGATCATTAGTTTAATTGCTCCTGAAGGGCAGAGCCAATTTACAAGTTAATGACCATATTTAGCCCCAGTCAGACCACCCGAACCCTGCTCTGGTTGTAGAGGAATTTAAAGGTACAAATCCCTTATCAACACTTTACTTAAAGGCTTTTCTGAGTACTTTGATCTCTAAAATTCGCCTGGGTCAGCTCATTTGCAGTTTAATTAGTGCAGCTCTACCACAGTAACTCTTTGTCCAGCCTTGCAGAAAAAAAACATGTTTTGGACCGCGGAGAAACACTGTGTTTCAGTAACTCTCTTCATCTCTCATTCTTTTTTCTCCTAATTCTTACCAGCTCTCTCACTCCGTACTCCTTTTCCACTTTCTTCTTCAGCTGTTTGAAACACTCCTCCATGCGCTCGTGGAAAGGACGCAGGTCATCTGTCACTCTCTTCCCATGGAGAGAGATTCCTCCACCGAGCAATGGGATCTATAAATACAAAGATTACGGCGCCAACAGAACGTGACACAACTATATGTGGTACATATATTAAAGTGAGTGTTTAACGTGTTCAGTACCTGCCAGGCGATGAGGTCTTTGAGGAGCAGCAGTTTGTCTCTGTCCTCTGGGTGCTGCTGAGTATACTCTTCAGTAAAGAACGCCTGATACCGAGGAAATATTAAAAACTCATTTCACCCACATGTGCACTTTCAAAGCACACCAATCTTATCTTATACAGGATATTATAACACAGACTGACATTTCGAGTTATGAATACGCCAGGTTCTAATAAGTTCATTGCATTTAATGTAATTTGGCCTGATCGTATTCAGAGCTGCAGGAGGTGATGTTCATTTTGAGACTATATGAATTTAAGTCAATTGAGAGATGAGTCTTGCAGTAAAGCAGTCCCTTAAGCACAGATAACTTTTTAGAGGCTCAGTCATCCCAGAAAAATAAAATAAACAGTACCGATGGTGAAACTTCATCCTGGTGCCTGTTAATATTCTACACACATACACTGACAATGAGTCAGTGCTTGCTTAAATAAAAATGAAGGCCACCAAAAGAAAAACAAGTCAAAATCTATGCAAAATTGTGATATATGTTATAAACATAATGCAAAATTTAACTCCACTGTTCCTACACTTAAAAAACCTACATAATAAATATATGATAGAAATAAAGATGCATAACCAATAGTCACTGCCCTAGAGCACTTGCAATGGACTATAAATTGATGTGGACTCTAGGGCTGATTCTTTACCTTCTCATACTTGGCGAAGCCGCCCATGACAGCTGGGTCCACAATGCCGTTGAGCAGCATGGAGAGGGGGTTGATGGGAAGGCTCCAGTCAGCCTGGTATTGATTAATCATGGTCAGAATCTTCTCATTGGTGGACTCCATGGTCTCGATTGCATTCTCCAGCGGAGACAAGGTGGTCTGGATGGACAAGCCGAGCCGTGCAAAGAGTAGTGAGAAGGGGGAAAGAGAAATGAAAAAATGAGGAAAGAAGGGACCGATGAGGTGAGGTAGGAGGGATTTGAGGGTGGGATGTGGGATATGAAGAGTAAAAAATTTAGTAATAAAAGGAAAGTAAAGGAATTTAATCAATAATGGTGAGACAGGGAAACCATCACACTGGGGGCAACAGCTCACAGCGAACACACTGTGCATGTCAAATGTGGAGTGAGAAGACACCCTCACAGACTTACATGTTTCATGTCAGTAGCCTCAAACCAGCGCAGGATCCCTGGCAGCTTATAGACAGTGGTGAAGGTTGTACGTTCAATCCACATAGACTAAAACACAGAGATGGAAAAGGAGGAAAAACAACAGCAGTAGGTTAGATGAGCATCTGCCACTTGTGAGAAATGATGTCATGTCTTTCATCCAGATACTCGTTGCCGTTGAAGAAATCATGTTCAGATGTGAACTTGCAGCCAACAAGAGTAGGTCAGAGAGAGTGAGCCAACTAAGAACAATAGGAGTAACACATTTATACAGTGGACCAACATGTAGTGATCAGAGAGTAAACACAGCAAATACAGTCGTGATCAATGGGTAAGATAGTTTTGCATTCAGTCACCAATGTCTGACATACAGTACAGTTTACAGTGACAAACTGCCTGTCTGCGCTGGTTAAAATGTGTGTTCTTCATCAATCCACGCATTTTAATACCCTCATCAAGTTATACCCAGCAGCATATTCAGACATGTCTCTGCTGATGGTTCCTGTTGCTTTAATAATCCAATTTAATGTCTTGGGATCATGGCAGGAGTAAAAGCACCAGCAGGAACTTGCAGGAATATCACCTGGTGTAACGTTGACCAGCACAGAGTTCACAGGTGGAAATGAAGTGTGGTGGGTTGCATGTCTCAGAGGATGTTGTAGGCAAAGCCATCAGTGACTGTCCGTCCTTCGAACTATGCAGAATGAACCTGCTCACACAGGGTTCTTATCTTATTCAATTATTGCATCTGTAGTCATCTCCGTGGGATGGATGTAACCTAATACAGTTTTTCACAGGGCTTTTCACTTCGGTGGCATTGCTCCTTTGTTTCTTAGTTAGCTGTGGCAGTCTTATATTTTCATTCTCAGACTCCATTGCCTGTGGTGTCCTTCTGCATAAGATGATACAGCCAGCCTTGTTCAGCTCCACAGGTGATGAAGAATAGGACCAACAGGTTGAAGAGGAATTCAGCTGCAGAGTATGATGGATGAGGCGTCCTTTAGTGGGATGTGTGGACGCATGCAGAACGACCTTTACACCCGACTGGTGTATTAGTGGTAGCAGGACACGGTGTGGTCTTTTTCTTTAAAGAGTCCACAAGGATGAGGATATGTCACCCTTATTTTTCTTCTTTGTTATTTTCTTTGCTTGTCACAAAAGGTGACTGAGCCTTTGTAATAAGGGCACATTGTTTATAGAGCTCCATGTCTGAGGATCTCTTTTAAATCTCATCTGAAAAAAATCTATTTTTATTCAAAAGCCTTCTTGGATCAAACATTCAATTTATTTGGTTGTACTTTCACTTTATTTGATCCTATTTGCACTATTCCTGTTTCACCTGTTTTCACCTTTACCAACTTTATTGCCACATAAATGATCTGTGTTCTGGATAGAAATAATAAAAAAAAAAACAAGGATAGAAAAAGAGAAAGGAGTTTCTAGTCTTTATGTCGATGTTGTTCATGTAATTACTGGGATCAACATAATCTTCTGTGAGTTAACAATGGGACATCTTTTGGATATTATGTGCGGAGCAGATGGTGCCAGCACAAGTGTTGCCTCTCTGGTCCTCTTCACATGCTTGTGTGCCTGCGTGTAACAGCAGGCCTCAGGCTGGAGCTGACAGTAATGCTTGTTTCAACTTGTTACATCACTATTCCTGCTTGTTGTGACCAGGTAAGGGCTGAGTGCATGTTGAGGGTTTTGATTTCTCTTGGAATGCTGCTGCGAGTGATGCATAATTCATGATCTGTTGCCTACAATAACCCGTCATTCCTAAAAATGTCTTCATCTGTGACAGAGATGGAGTCACAGGCTGAATGCCTTCTCCCTTTTCATGAGAATGAGGGCACTATGAGATCCTTGGCAGAGAAGAATCATGTTTTAATAAATTTCCTGCGCTGCTACCAACATCACTGAAGGCAGGGTCCCATACCAACAGAGGGACACTAGACATTATCCTATCATGCGCTGTCTCTCCACTTGAGGGTTAATCATTAATCATTGTGTAGCAGAGCTGGTAGCACTGCTTGTGTGTCACCCTGGCTAATCTCTAAAATATGCTGTTTGTTGTTTATCAATAGATTTAGTTCAAATAATGAATCTCACCCTGATAGATTCACATGTTGTATCTGACAGGAAAAAAGAATGGGACGTTGTGAAAACTGGGGGCACCCCAACTCTTATGGTTTCTTTGGGGGTTTTCAGTGAAATAGAATTGCTGTTTTCATGGGTTTCGTTTTTAAAGAGAAAGCTACAGTATCTTCCAGAAATTACCCCCCCCATTTACATCATTAACGTGGTACTTGTTTTTTTTTTTTTGCCAATTCAAGCGGTGGTCACATTTTCTTCTGTTTCAATTGAGTGTCCTGACAGAACTATCCATAGTGCTATGGGGGTTTGTTGGGCTTTCATCTGGTTCTTCAATGAAGGTGCCATAGGCAGGGTTAGTTTAAATTGGGTTGTTGCATATGAGCAATTTCTCATCCAGTGATTTGACTCACCACACTAAAACCACTTCCAAAAGGGTTTGACATGGGTGAGGTGTGGTTTTGTTTGAGGTGAGCGATCTCTTGTCACTTTGTCCTCCACATTACTCTGCCTGCACAGTGAAATGCTCAGATAACCATTAGCTTTGTCATGTATTTTATTCATGCATCCATTTTCAAAAAATCTTGGTCTGAAGCTATTGATGCATATTTTGCTTTGTCTCAGATTTGCACAGTCAGAACATAATCACATTCTCTGTTGTTGTGACTGTTCAAAGTTTGAACGAAAACATGAAATGATGCATTCCACAACAGAACTAGACAAAGACACACATGCAGTGACAAACACCAACAAAGCCTTGTAATATAAGTGTAAAGAGAAGTGTTATGTTGCTTTCAGACGGCATTTTTTGTTCTGTGTTTTGTTGTTGTGTTCTAGTATTTTCGTTTTTATTTTGTTTTTTTCATTTTATTCTGTCTTGTGATATTCTCTTTTGTATTTCCCTTTTCTTAGCAGAAGATTCTATGCTTCACATTCCCTCTCCAATTCCTTCATCATTCAGCATCTTCACATCACAGTTTCTTGTCAGTTTTTTGTTTGTTTGTTTGTTTGTATATCAGGGGTTTTTTTTCTTTTCTTTTTTTGGTTAAAGTACACCAGATGAAAAATAAAATGAAATCAGGAGAACAAATCTTCCATACTTTTCTCACTGGTCCTGCAAAGGCATATATCTTTTTCTCAATTCCTCCCTTTTTTTTTGACTTTATTGTTTTTCTGAAACACTTCGCCATCTCTGTTCTATCTGATTGGCCACTGTTCTTTCTTTCTTCATCACTGCACAATCTGATATCTGATCCTACACTAAAGTAATACCTGTATCTTATGTTACATCTCAAGTGCTCATCTGAAACCTTAAAACATAATCTGAAGTCTTATCATATAATTGGACCACAACCTGCTTTTGAACAAAACATTTTGAAAATCAAATGGTTTATAGAATAGGAATTCAGATTTTCAGATAACAATACAAGTACACAGCAGCTTCTGAAAGACTTTCATGGTCCCAGAGGTCATAAATCTTTTCATTAAAAACCAGAATTACCACCTTGTGTTTGTATCCCTCTGCCATGTCTGTCCAGACTCCCATATGTATAAAAACTTGAAAGAATTTAATAAACTGTATTGTTTGGACGAAATGGAAGTTCAAATTATATTTATATGTGTGAGTCCAAGTGAAGACTTTCACTGAGAATCATGCTTCACATAGAGACTATTTTTATGGAGGAATATAAAGGCCTGATAAAAAGGTTTGTCACATGGAGCAACAACATTCACTTGAAGTTCAATGTCAGCAAAACCAATGAACTTATGGTGGACTACAAGGCTTCAAATATGGATGTTGCTGCAAAGAAGCTCAAAACTCTGAAATGTGGATGCTCACACATCTTCATCCTGGCAGCATAGAAGATCTATACATTCACCACAGTTTCAAAGTGGACACCCAAAATTATGTTAACCAATTCAGCACCAGGCCAAATGTGAAATATGGCCACAGTCTCCCCTTCTGCTTCACAGTTATGGTGTTGAATAATGGAGAGAAAAGTGGTTTTGCAGAATATGATGAGGTCACAGTGACCTTTAACCTTTGACCACCAAACTCAGTTCCCGCTTCAGTTCAATTGGACATATGTGCCAAATTTGAAGAAATTCCCTCAAGGTGTTCTTGAGATATCACACTGAAAAATAATGCCACTGGCCATGTCTGTATGTGGAGAGGCATAACAAATAACTCACAGCAAACTCATTGTTGGGGTCCACAGGTCCTTTCCTCACAGGTCTGGAATAGTGAAAACGCTGCACGTAGTTGGACTTGTAGAAACTGCAAATGGTGTGAGAAAAAGGAGACAGAGTTTAAAGTCAAACAAAGGAAATAAAAACATAGTTTAGAAAAGAAGGAAATGTAACATTATCAGAACTGCCAATTCTCCTTCAGTCATTTCACTGACATTTCCATCTTTCTTTATGAAAACGTGATGGGTTATGCGTGCTTTAACTGACTTGATAATCTGGTCAGGAACAGGTTTGTTCTTCAGGCGAGGAGGAATCTCAAGGACTGGCTGCACTGTGAAGCACTGGATATCTGGTTCAGATCACTCAGGAATGAAGCGTCACTATATGATGGAGAGTATCTCTACATCTCTGTGTCAAAACGTATAAATTGATAGCTGATGGATGTGTCCAACCTCCAGCTGCTGGCTTTTAATAGACAAAGTCGCACCAAAAAATACAACAAAAGTAAACAAAAGCCAAGACCAGACCAAAAACTGTCTCGATGTCAGGGCAAGTTTTATTGTGTTTCTTGGTAAAAGAACCCATGATATTGTCTTTTAGAAACCACTGGATTTCAGTTGATTGATCTTATCATTTATTTTCAAATTTGTTGAGACTCCTTGAATGACCCAAATACTAATCCCAGAGGTACTAAATTAATGTGTGTTTACATTGTATGCTTGTATAGAGTGTAGACCATGTATAGCATTTAAATGTTATGTTTTCTCTGTACATCTAGATATGTGTGTTCTGCTTGCAGAAGGATACACTGAAGTGGAGAGTTCCTGATATCGTCTCCTGGCATGGTGGTGGTGTTGAGTCGCACAGCGCTGGGGAACTGGCTCATCAGCTGGTTCTGAAAGTCCTCTCTGCGTTCATACTCCTTGCCACGGTGGATAAACACCTTGTTCTGAAGCCATTGGAAATGAATTGGTGTTAATAATGATAATGAAAAGACTAAGCTCTTATTCCTCCTGTAATCAACACAGGGAAATTCTCTTTTTATTTTTGACATTTTGACAGTCAAGCTTGTTTCAAGGCAATTAAGAAATGCTAAAAATAAGAAGTACAAAACACATAAAAATCGAATATCTTTAAATTAACCCAGGAAAGACAATGGCAAAGAAAAAAGTTTTAAGCCCCATTTAAAAAACCAGACCTCAAGTGTTCCGAACCAAACTGAAATCTGCATGTTTGGTTCTGACCCTGGGGACAATGAGCAAATCCGTCCCACATGATCTCAGAGCTCTGGGAGGCTCGTAACAGAGCAGCATATCAGAGGTGTATTTGGGCCCCAAACCATTCTGTGCTCTACAGGTCAATAATTGTGTTTTGAAGTATAGGAAGTTGGTCCAGGGCATTTGGAACTGGGGTGATGCGTTCCACTTTCTTAGTTTTAGTGAGGAATCAGGCAGCTTGAATAAGATGCACCTGTGTGATTGATTTCTTTTACAGATTTCTTCAAGACACTTTTACAGTAATCAAGCCTGGTAAAAAAAAAAATGCTCAAACAACTTTCTCAACGTGTTGTAGGCTTATTTTGTAATTCTGTTGATGCAAGTTTTGAAATTTAGATTTGTGCCCAGAATGACACTAAGATTTCTGACATGTTTTGAAGTCTGAAACATTAGGGCTTCAAGATGAGCACTACTTCAGTGACTGTACTGGTCCATACTCATCAGGATTTATTGCTATGTAAATCTGTCATCCACATAATTATGGCAGGATATTTTGTTGTGTTCCAAAATGTGAGCTAGTGAGAGCATAATGATGTTGAATAGAACTGCACCAACAATGGATTTTTGAGGAACTCCAAATATGACTGCTGTTCAGATTCGTAAATACCACTTGACAGAAAGTAGTCTGTCTTGCAGATAAGACTTAGTTAGACTAGTTAAACTGTTTCCCACTCTCTCCAGTAATGTAGTAATGTGATGTCAACTGTGTCAAACGCAGCACTGAGTTCCAGCAAAGTTTTCACCATTGTCTTTATTTAAATAGATGCTGTTGAACACGGTCGTGAGACAAGTCTCATTTCTGTGTTGTGATCAAAATCCAAGGCACAAAATGAGCCTGTACCTGGCCTCTATTCACTGCTCTGCCCTGCCCTGCCCTGCCCTGCCCCCCTAAAGACAGACTCAGGTTTTGTCATACTCCTTACCACAGCAGATTAACACATTTAATGAATGCAGGAGTATAAACAGTGGAATATTTTAGCTCTGCAGTTTGCTGAAATCCACAGATCCCCAATGTTCCCATAAGGTTCTTTGTGTCCCATTCTGTTAACTATCTTGCTGGTGTGTTTAGAAACTTGTCCACCGGTGCAATTTTAAATAGCTGAGCTTCAGCGCTGATAATGTGGGAAAAAAAGTTTTTGACCCCTTTGCACAAGGAAGGGGGGTCAGCGTGTGTGTGCATTGTCTTTGCAATACTGTTGTGACCAACACGAACCCTAAGGAAAGGAGGGTAGCCCTGTCCGTAGTATCCCACTGCAAAGTAGTCCGGCTTCGGCCTCAAGATCTTCATAATGTTCTCATAGAACTTGGCTTGCTTCTCCTGCAGAGAGGGAGGCAAACAGAGAGACAGAGGATGTGTTCAGGGGGAGGTTCAGATGTGCACTGTGTGCAGCCGTAGCAGTTTTATCAGCTCATGCCAATGACAAAGCTACCCTCAGCAGAATGCTGGGCCTTTGAGGGTGATAGATGTAGAAAAAAAAAATAAAGTGCAGAGCATCCACAAGGGCAATGTCTGTCATTTATATAACCACATACATTCAGCATTAGCTGAGAGAGCCACTGCTGCAGTCATATAAAGAGAGAGAGAGAGAGAGAGAGAGAGAGAGAGAGATTTTTCCATTGTTGGAAAAAGTGTAATTCTCTGAGTGGAGAGGAGAAGACGAGTTGAGTGAAGGGGAGTTAGAGGAGAAGGTGGTGCTAAAGAACAAGTTAGGATATGGGTATGGAGGAAATCACTTCTGTTGTTGTGCCAAAGCAAGAGATAAAAGAAAAAAGAGGAGTGATTGAGAGGAAAGAAGGCGTTAGGAGGGGTTTGAAGCTGCTGATGATTGGCAATGAGGAACCACACTTTAGGGGTCATATGATAATTGCTGAGCCCAAAGTTTCAGAGTTCTTTAGCAAAAGACCCATTCAAAAGGAGGATTTGTGCCAAGTAAGCATTTATGTTCAAATGTGAATGACTGGGTTGGTTGGGTTGGCCTGAATCATTGCTAATGTTTGAGAGTGAAAATGACTAATTTATTCTGGAAACTGCTCATTTGGGAATGATATGTTCTGAAGCTAAGAAAATGTATTATTCTGTGAGAGTTAGAACTGACAGACTGGCTGCTGGATAATTTTCCTAGAATAAGTTTTACTGCATAAAGGCCAACTATTACTCATGCACAACAACTAACAAGGGCTCAGTAAACAGCAGCTGCACTGGAAGTGACTCATGTTACTGTGTCTATCAAGCTTGAATAAATTGCCTGAATTCTCTTGTTTCCTTCAAACACCCTTTCACACCCAACAACATTTATAAATGGAATTCAGAGGAGCAGGAAATACAGAAAAAAAAAAGTGAGATCATGATGCGCAGAAGACACAGTGTGAAGGTATGAAATAGTCATGCATTACCAGTCTCTTGCTGAGCAACTCGTAGTCAAAGATCTCGTTTTCGTACTGTTCAGCCAGCTCCTTACACAGAGTGATGGCCTCTTCCCACATCTAAACACACACAAGGAGAGAAAGTGCCCTTCATTACGGCATCTGCTAATAAATCAGGAGCAGCTGTCATGGTGGGAATTCACCTCATGAAAATCTTTGTTTCCTGGTCTCTGGAGAGAGAGCAGGAAATGTCTCTATCACTTCTTCAAAGAACACAAAGTTCTCATGGAGAATACAAAATGAATATGACACCGGCATACCGCTCAGAGACTATGACTGCATGACTGCAACGCTGCCTCATCTTTAAAAGATACTGAAGGTATGACACAAGAAAGGAAAAGTTTCAAAATAAAAGTCTGTGCATTGAATTCTGAGTGTATGAGCTTGATCCCAAAATAAAAAAAATAATAATACATTTTTTTCTAGTTTTGTGATCCCTTCATTATTTTGTTAGAGGAATTCAGTGGATTATATAAATATCCAAAAGCATATCTTAAATGTCCAACACTTTCTCCAGAGTAAAAAATCTTACCATAATTGATTTTGGAGCATTGATCAACACTTTTTGACATCATCACATCATTATATGAAAGCACAGTTAATTAAAGAGAAGCACGCTGTAGTCGTAAACGATGCCGACCTTGCCCTTGTCAAAGTAGTCAATGATGGTGTCGTAGAGCGTCTCTTTGAGCTGCCGTTGGGTTTGGGAGCCGTGGGACTCAAACTGGGGGCTGCACATCTCATCTAACCACTGGACGAGAAAGAAGACGCAGAGACAAAAAGTGAGACACAGTATGTATAATTTTTTTATTGCTGAAGCCAAATAAAAAAAATGTTCCAGTCAGACCCACTCTGTTTTTTAACTGTGTCCCATTTATCATCATGTTGAAACAAGAGGAGAGAACAACTTAAAGCTTAGTGTTTCTTTGTTGTAATAAATCAATATTAGTCCAGAACAGAGTGTGCACACAAACATGCAGCACAATGCTCATTTATTATATAAATGAGATAACTGTTAATCTTCCGTTACATAAATTACACAGAAATGTCCACAACTGACCATATTACTGGAAGCGTTCTATGTGTTTAGAAAAGAGGAGGAGGAGAAGAGGATTAGAGCATGCTGCGTGTTACAGCCTGCTCGATGCAATAATGTGAAATGGGCATGACAGGACTGACACTGGCAATGAACGGAGATTATAAAAAACATTATGGAGTTCAACTGCTTTGATGTAGTGATACTGGACTGGAGAGACAGAGATAGAGAGAGAGAGAGAGATATGCCTCCTGGTCCTCTGTCCCTCTCTGCGAGCCTCTAAGTATCTCATAAAAGAGACAAAAAGACAAAAAAGGTCAAACATACTCAGACACATGCACAGACACACAAACCCGCACACACACACACACGCTTACTGCATCAATCACCATAGTGATGAAGCCACAGTGGCCCATGCCACGCCATAAACTCACCTCAGAGCTTCATCATTTGAAGGCCAGAGACATAGTAACCATTTATCAGCTAATAAAAAACTGTCTCACTGGTGGCAGACAGACAAGTAATTAGGCTGAGCAAGACACTGGCTTCAGCATTAAATGACGAAATATTGCTTTATAAGTGTGTGTGTGTGTGTGTGTGTGTGTGTGTGTCTGTGTCTGTGTGTGTGTGTCCTACCTTGAGCAGGCGAGAGTGCAGCAGCAGAGTGTATGCTGCCTCGGTGTAGTTTTCTCCCTCCAGGTGAAGGTCCCTCAACTTGTAAAGGTACCTGAGCGCACACACAGGTAAAAACACACACACACAGTCACAGAGGTCAAGTGACATTTAATATGCAACTTAGATATCAATCCACTAGATGCCACTGTTGGGCAACTTGAAGACATGTAAATGAATTAATCACTTTTGTCACTGTCTCATTCAATCTCTCTTTCACACACACACACATATGCTCACACATGTTCACACACACCTATGCATACTCACACTGAAATGTATTGAAATATCTACGCAAACATTATTTAAGAGCACACACAATAGTACATTCCAGCGGATTTCTTTTTAATGGTTCGACAGATGTTTTGTAGCGCAATAATGTTTGAGAGGCATGAAGAGGAGGAAAATGGGAACATTGGGCTGCTCGTAAACCAACTTATCCTTTTACAGGAGCTTTTTTTTTTTTTTTGGAAGTTTTGATCTTTTCTGTCTCCCTCTATCTGGAGAAAACATTGTGCCACATGGCCAGAGGTCGGACTGTCTCGCTACAGTATTGAAGACGAAGCAAGAAAGCTTCTAGATTCTTCTAAATGAACATCGCCTGTATGTTTGGCCTGTATGGAAGCACTCAATCGTTCATTCTGTTTGGCTCAATCTTGATTGGTCTTGCTTTCTTTACCTCGTCTCTTCTTGGCTGGTGCGTCTACCTGTTTTATTGGTTAGGACAATCCAGTAGCTGTTGACCGAGGATCAACAAAGCATTCGGTCCGTCTCCTGCTTTCTTGAGTCAATCTCTGAGCTCATCTATTTGTTTGTTTGGCTAACCCTTGACTGTTGTCTATTTGTCTCTTTCGCTCTCCATCCATCTGTGACTCTTCCTGTTCTCTTTCTCACCTTTTCTGTCCTCACCTTCCTTCCTCCATCTCTCTATTTGAACCACAACTGATGTGGTTTTCAAAAGCCAAATGAAGCCATAGGCAATTTCTCATTCTTGCATATTTGGGTGTTACTTTTAGTATCTTTCATTTTAAATCATTCTAATGTTGTTACGGTCCAATTGTTAAATGAAATGGAGGTTTTATTTTTGCTGAATGGAAACACTGACCATGGCATGCTTAAATCCTTGAGCAGAAACATTGCTTAAAACTACTCTTCACTACTCTTTAGGTGTGACATCAGCCAATTCCACTTGAGAGATTTTCTTTATGTAGTGTGTTCACATTAAAAAAAAGTGATAGAACTACTGAGAGTACATTTTAAAAAGTCTTAATTTTTTGTGTGCGACAATGTAATGCACAAAGTTTGATTGACATCTGATTTTTGTTCATGCAAAACAGTAAAGAAAGTTGTTAAATGTTTTGTAGACTTACTGCAAGACAAGTTTATAGTACTTATAAGTACAATATGTATAGAAGTATGGAATTGGGTACGGATTGTTGTTTTCCTCATTTGTAAAACCAGGGCTGGTAGCATAAGTTTTCACTGCTGCAAATTAAACAAAAAAATGGAGAAAAGATTTACTAATGGAGCCAATGATGCAAACCAAAAGACGTGAGTGATTTTTTTGTAAGGACAAATTACTTTTTATTTTTACAATTTGCTGAATGGGCAGCTGTGAACATTGCCAAATGGAGTTTTATAACAAACTGCGCAGTTAATGTTGTTGGATTCTGTTTTGGATTGCAGCACAAAGGGAATTCTGAATGAGTGTGCTGTGAAAATGATGTTTTTTTTTTCAATCAATATGAAGTTTAAAGTGTTTAGCTTCAATGAATACAGGTAACATTCAAGCTGTTCAGTAGTCATGTTAGCTTCACAGCAGTTCAGCTGCAAATTTAATGTTCCATAATTCCCACACTGGGTCATAACATAATTAGTTGTGAGTTTTATTATCCACGCATGGCCTGTGGTAATGTAGCTAGATATTTGTGGATGATAACATTCTGCTTTATTCTCCAACACATACTTAGATCTCCAATCTGTATTTGCATTAAGTTATGTTTGTTTGCAAACATTAACCAGCGAGCTGGCAAAATATTTCCATATTCTCCACAGGATAGATGGAGGCAGCCGATCGACCACAGAGTTGAGCTCATATTCACACATACAGATAACTAATTATGCCTATAAGCCATCGTCAGAAATGCACCATGGGACCTGACAGGATCTGTATCCCCCTCTCTCCTCCTCTCCCTATCCCTCTCTCTCTCTCTCTCTCTCTCTCAATCATCCTGTCTTCCTCCATCTCTCCACCTCTCCCTCTCTTCTTGCCCATAATGTCTCTCTCCCTCTCTGCTCTCCCTCCAGTCAGACCAAGAGCTGATCCTGTGGATTCTGACATTAATTCAGTGGGACTCATATAATCCCTTGTCAGATTATGGAGACACACACATGCACACAAACATGTACACACTGTCAGATACACACATGCATGCACATAGGAAACATACATGGACCACTTTAAAGGGTATTATGTCAAATTTAACATGCAAATACCTGATATACATCCCTTCACGGTTGATGTCCTTGTAAAAGTTCTGCAAAATCAAAAGGAGAAGTCTGGTTAGTGTCAATCTATAAGTAAATTGATAAGGTGTTGGGCCACCAGAACAGCTTTACTGTTGAGATTAAAATACAATTCTTCCAAAAGATTTTCCCTCATTTGGTGTTTTGGTGATGGTGGTTGAAAGCATGCATCTCTCTCATGGGTGTTCACTTGGGTTGGAATATGGTGACTGTGAAGGTCTCAGCACACAATTCACATCGTTTTCATACTCACCAAACCACTCAGTGACCCCTTGTCCCCTATGGTTCAGAGCATGGGACTAGTTGCTGATTTTCGCACCACTGAACTCTCAAACATCATGTTTGTAATGAGGGGGTCATGCACTATAATCCTACTATAATATCCCTCACCGTGTAAGTGTTAATGGAGTGCTTCGTGCATCTTGCATTAACATTTCAGCCACCTGAGTTGCTCTTCTGTTTTTCCTTAAATATCGCACGAGCATCACTTTGACAATCGACCACAATTTCTGACCATTTACTGATGTCTTTCCCAAAGATGTAAATGCAGATGTCACTTAAGTTATTGTTTCCGTTCAAACACTCACCAGTTGAGCAACTCTGACTGAAGTTTCTGCCTTTTGTGCCCCAACAATGAACCCTCTTGCTAACTCACTTAGATCTTTTCCTCTCACCATCTTGATACAAAATCAGGATCTGGGCCTGCTCAGCAATTTTATACATACCATAAATCAAGACTGGATGTTCTTTGCTTAATTGTATCGCGCAGTAAACCTGTGTGGAAGCATCTGCATTCGTTAGGTTTATCCACTCATTTCTTCAAAGTTTTTCCTTTAATTTGTCACTTGTCTGTCTATGTGTGTGTGTGTGTGTGTGTGTGTTTGTATGGGGGATACTTTCAAAATCATTCTAAAGCACTGACCTAACAGCAAGTTTCTGATTTTGCATTTGTGTGGCCAAGTTTGTCAAAATGGCCGTACGCATGTGTTATGTGTGTTATACTGTATACTCCTGATTGCCTGTGTGTATTAATGCGTGGGAGTGCGTGCATGCACATTTGTTATTTAAGCAGCACAAACTCCCAGTTTAATGAAGTTTAATGACATCTACAGAGAACAGAGGAGTGGAATGAACTGATGTAACCCTACCTCCCACCACCACCATAATCCAGCAGACACAATAATACACACAGACACACAAGGGCATAAACACACACATACAATCACAAGTGTGCAAAAAAAAAAAAAAAAAAAAAAAAAAAAGCTCAATTACTGTGAGATTCACTGCAAAGCCAGAGCATACTGAATGCATATTTATATCTAGTTGCTTTATTTTTGCAAAGGTCAAACACATCATTGTTTGCATCAATGCACATTAAGGTAAATGAGCCAATTTCCTGTTGGAGGCTGGCTCATCTACATGAAGGTCAGATGTTTTCACTTGCAACAGTTGCCTTGGACACATCTCCTGAACATACAATGACACAATCCCCACAGAACTACAGCATCGTCTTCTATGCATCTTTCCCAACTGACAAACACCAAGTGGCAGCTCTTTAAAAATCCCTATACTTTCATATGTCTGATCTGAAGGTAGTAATATCTGCAATACCACCAGGTTTTTGTGACAAACCCATACTGGAAAGCATTTCTCTACCTCAGCCTGAGCTGTGTGTGTATGTTCCTGAATGTGCACATGTGGATTTGCTTTTGAAACTGCATCTGCATGAGGAAGCATAACAAATACCTATGTGGTTGTGTGTGTATGTGTGTTCTTCCAAAGTGAAGTTAGCCTGAGGGGGGGTGGGGGGTGAGGGGGAATAGGAAAGTGAACTAGTGCCTGCTAGCCTGCAGAAGGGATTTTTATAGCTCGCCAAACAAATGAAAGAGAATAGCTAATGGGCAGCTGCCACGGGCTACAAGCTAAACACCTCTGCCATGTGCCAGCAGCCTCCGCTCCTCAGGGAGAAAACAACACAGCTTAAGACACCAACTGACTCGCATCCATTTATCATTAACTGATCCTCCTAAACGTCAACGTCTCAGAAATGGGTTCAAATGTGAAAATTCTAGGAAAGAATTCAAATAAAGACAACACATATAAGAGAAGGACGGCAGAGTTCAGAGTAGAAATTAGATGAATTAATCCGCTGTTGAGAGATCTTACGGTGCGTAGACGGGATCCGTTACTAAACCTAAGAATACCGTGGGGGAGAATCTGATTAGGAGATCACATAAGAGAAAGGATGTGGAACAGACAGGAGCTGATGCAACCCTCTGCAAACAGTGGGAGACCAGACACAGAGATGAATCTTTTCCTTTAGATCAATCAGCACACAAATTAAATGTGGAAAAAAGAATACAAAGACCTTGGCATGAAAGACAAGACATAAAATTATTGTTTCATAGGGAACTCTTCAGTCAGAGTGGCTCTTTTGGTATGGATGAGATTATCGACTGATGTCTGTATATAACAAACTCACTTAATAGTCTCTTCTTACTTACTCCTCTTTCAATTAATAATGACTTTATTGATGTGCTTATACGTGTGATGGAGTGTGCACGTCTGAGATTAGCATTTCTTTGTTGAGGGATTCAATTCTACAGCTAAGAGGTATAGTACAAGCCTCACGAGGTTAGTGCCAATACATGCAAATCCATGGTGGTGCATGCCAGATTCACAGCATGCTGAGACTGTGAAAAAGCCACAGAGCATCAATGAAACATGAAATTCTCATAATGAAAAGCAATATGGTTAAATCCTAGGACCCAACTTAGCCCTGTACCCACGCTGGTTGAGA
Organism: Centropyge bicolor; assembly: GCA_037975185.1. Classification (NCBI taxonomy): domain Eukaryota; kingdom Metazoa; phylum Chordata; class Actinopteri; family Pomacanthidae; genus Centropyge; species Centropyge bicolor. The sequence goes on from JBBMOC010000026.1 coordinate 291,643, forward strand.
GAGCCCACTTGAGTACTTCTGTTGTGGTGAAAGAATTTATAAAGCTGATCAAGCTGCAGGATTTTAAAGGACGAGGCCGGGACAACTCAGCCAGCTAAGCTTCAAAGAAGGTGGGACGTACCAGAAGATTGACAGTGCAGCTCATGCGATTGTTGCGGCTGTCATCGCTCATCACGGTGCGGTAGTCCAGGAGGCGAATGAGGAGACCCTTCACCAAGGAGACGAAGTGCTGCACCTGAGGCCTCAGCGTGGGCTTTTCAGCAGCGCAGTCCAGCAGGCTGATGGACAGGCATTCATGAGTTAGTCAACAGTTTGAATTTGAATTTTGTACCAAGTTACATCATATACCTGCAGCACTATAACTTCACTATAATTCTTATGTACCCTAATTCCAAAGAATTTGGGATGTTGTATAAACTAATGTGATCTTTTGCTAATCCTTTTTCACATATACTCAAATAAAAACAGTACAAAGACACTATATTTAATGTTTGACCTCATCAGCTTCATTGCAACAAAAGACTGTGAAAGTTGTGGACTGATCCAAAAACACCTGTTTGGATCATTCCACAGGTAAACAGGTTCATTGGTAACAGGTGATAGTATCATGATTGGATATGAAAGGTTCATCCTGGAAAGACTCAGTCGTTCACAAGCAATGATGGAGAGAGGTTCAACACTTTGTCAAACACATGATTGTATCAAGAATATTACTACATGGGCTGAGGAACACTTTGTAAAACTCTTGCCGGTAAATGCAGTTCATTTGCAAACTCTATTTCATTTGCACAGTTTCTATTTATGTTATGTAACTTTTTTGGAATCAGGGTTGCACTTGTTAATATACACATCAGTTATATATATATATATATATATATATATATATATATATATATATACACACACACACAATGTAATGCCGGTATAATTTAAAACTGAGGCCTACATGGTCTCCAGTAGTTGCATGTATCTCTCGTCTCCTCCTCCACCCTCCACCTCGTGGTCCAACTTCAGAATGATCTCATTCTCAAACTGCAGAAAAAGAGAGAGAGAGAGAGAACAGGCAAAGGGGCAGAACAAAGGGAGATGAGAGAGCAAATGAGAGGAGGAACAGAAGAAGAAATCAATTATGCAAGCATAATTAAGGTGTCTCTTTTACTTTTACGTGCGATGTCAGAGGAAACCGATG